>JARBWK010004208.1:0-10820 GCA_030556195.1 Anolis apletophallus | reverse complement strand
TGGACTCAAAGAGTGTTGGGGTGAGTGCCCCAAGTGTACAATGTTCTTTGGATTGTATAAAGGAGGAGGTAATAGAGAAACAGGCATTGGTGGATTGTGGGTGCTCGGAAAACATCATGTCACCAAAGTTGGTAGATAGTTTAGGGGGTTAAACTAAGAAATTACCAGTGCCTGTGGTATTTACTCAGTTAGATGGGTCTTCTATTGGAGGGGACCATCTTTATTGGGAACGAAAGATTTGAAAGGCCGGGTGGGCCCTTGGGAAGGCAATATCGACTTCGTGGTGTAACGACTCTTCAATACTCGATAAGGATCACGCGTAGGTTGTAGCACGGTCCAACATGATTTTATTGTAGGTACGACACATGTGAAGCAAAAGCACCGCCCCGCCACCCAAACACACCTTATATACCCCGGCCCCTCCCCATTGCCCATGCAGTGGCAAAGCAGGGTTGCACCATGTCCGGTGATTCAGCATATCCCATAGTCCAAAGGGATGTGACCTCATGGCCCCATGAGTCAGCGTTATGAGTCCAATTGTCCAATGTCCAGGCTCCGGAGGAGTTACCTCACTTCCCTCCAGAGCCACACACATCTGGAGTTACGCCACTCCCACTTGACTCAGCACCGGCTCTATGCAGCTGGAGCCAAGGTCATCAAATAACTGGGACAAAGGTCGGGCAATTTCATGGCAGGATGGCAGCCTGAACTTCCCCTAAGCTCAGGTCTCCAATCCTGACATAACGGTCTCCCCTCCACCACGTCCTCCCCTAGAAGATAAAATACATTCAATCTGGAGGAGGAAAAAGGGCCCACATATCTCTTTAAAAGACTACAGTGGAAGGTGGGATGAACCTTTCCTAAACTCTTGGGCAGCAGGAGGTATATGAAACTTTATTTACTGCATTCTTAATCCTAAATGGCCCAATGTACTTCGGACTTAATTTCCTCGATGGATAGCCTAATTTCAGATTCTGTGTAGACAGCCACACCAAGTCCCTCACTATACCCTCCCCTTCCTGCCTCTTCCGGTCTCCAAACAACTTGTAGGAACGCTGTGCTTTTCCCAAAGCTGCCGCCACCTCTTTCCAATCCTCTTGGGCTGCATCCTCCATTCCACTTTCCTCCCCCCCAACTCCAACAGCTGGGGCAAAGGGAGCCACCTCCTGCCCATAGACCACCTCGAAAGGGGACCTTCCAGTGGAAGAGTGTACTGAACTGTTATAGGCTACCTCAGCATAAGGCAACAGATCGGACCAATTATTCTGTTCCTTGTTGCTAAAAATACGCAAATAAGACCCCAATGATTTCTGAGTCCTTCTACGCCACCATTGCAACAAGGATGATAAGAAGTCGTCAGACGTCTCTGAGCCCCCAACACCTCCAAGAACCGCTCCCAAAATTGGGCAGTAAACTGGACTCCACGATCACTCAACACCTGCTCCGGGCACCCATGCAAACGGTACACATGCTGTACATATAATTCAGCCAGCCTTTCCGCACTAGGCAACCCCCTCAACGGAATAAAATGGGCCTGCTTAGAGAACATATCTAGCACAGTCCAAATGTACTTGTAACCCCGGCTTGAGGGCAACTCCCCCACAAAATCCGTACTGACATGGGTCCACGGCCTCACAGGAGTAACTACCACTTGAATCAACCCCTGCGGCTTCGCAGAGGGAACTTATTCTAGCACACGTCTCACAGCACTCTACATACTTCTTCACCTCAGCCCTCATGCCTGGCCACCAATACCTCTTCTTTAGGGTCAAAAGAGTCTTCGTGACCCCCCAATGACCAGCAGATCTATGATCGTGATTCAACCTCAGTACCTTTTCTCTCATACTCTGAGGGACATACACCTTACCTCCCATAATCCACAGACCGTTCAATGACTTACACTCTTTCTCATGACTCTGTAACCATACATCACCTACATAACCCTTCTGCAATTCTAAACTCCATTCGTCTATCACTCCTTCTTCCTTCTTAATCTCACACGCCGTCTGAGACCTTGTCTGTACAGCCAGACCCCAATGCTCCCTGGCAAACACCTCTCCGGACTTATGCAATTCATTCTCTCCTACACTCGGATACCGGGACAAAGCATCAGCCACCACATTCTCCTTGCCTCTTATATGCTGCAGCCGAAAATCAAACCTAGCAAAAAACTGAGCCCACCTCACCAATTTGGGAGACAACTTTTGAGGGTTTCTCAGATACTGGAGGTTCTGATGATCAGTCATCACCACAAAAGGGAAAGCAGCACCTTCCAAAAACTGCCGCCACGTTTGTAAAGCATTCCGCACAGCAAACGCCTCCTTCTCCCAGACGGGCCACTTCCGCTCATGCTCTCCAAACTTTTTAGAAAAATAAGCACACGGCTTCAATCTGCCTCGCTCATCCTCCTGCAACAACACTCCACCATAAGCCCAAGCAGACGTGTCACACTGCACCACGAAGGGCTTTTCCACATCCGGATGCATTAATAGAGGTCCATCAGTAAAAGCTTTCTTTAATGCTACAAACGCCTCCTGACATTCCTTTGTCCAATCCAGCTTAGCACCTGGAGACTTAGTCCTCTTTGACTCACCCTTACCCTTGGTTCTCAATAACTCAGTAAGCGGGAGGGCTATCGCGAAAACCGATATAAAAGTGCGATAGAAATTGGCCAACCCCAAAAGCCTGTAACTGCCCTACGAGTCTGCGGAGCTTCCCAATTCAACACATCCTCCACCTTAGCCGGATCCATCGCAACTCCATCTCCACTAATCCTATATCCCAGGAAATCAATCTGAGCCTTGCCAAACTCACACTTACTCAATTTCACATACAGACTCGCTTGTCGCAACCTTTCCAACACCTCTCTTACCAAACTAACATGCTCATCTCTGGTGCGCGTCACAATCACAATATCATCCAAATACACAAACACCCCCTTATACAAAAGGGGTGCAACACCTCATTTATTAATTGCATGAAAATACCGAGCCCCGCCACTCCGAATGGCATTATGACCCATTCGTACAGCCCGAGGGGGGCAAGAGAAAGCAGTCTTCCATTGATCACTCCTCTTCACTCTCACCATATGAAACGCGTCAATCAAATCCAACTTGGTAAAAACCTTACCACCTCCCAACTGACCTAACAAATCCTTGATCAACGGTAAAGGATAACAATTGGTAGTACTGACAGCATTCAACCCTCTGTAATCAATACACAACCGCAACCTGCCATCCTTCTTCTCACGAAACAAAACTGGGGCCGCAATGGGAGACTCGGACCTTCGAATAAACCCCCTACTCAAATACCCATCTATCTGCTCCCTCAAAGCCTCCTTCTCTTTCACTGTCATGGCATATATCTTGGGCTTAGGTAAAACAGCTCCCTCTTTGACCTCTATACTACACTGTACATTGCGAAGGGGGGGAAGACCCTGAGCTAAGACCGGATTAAACACATCCGCATAATCCCAATACTCTACAGGCACCACTTCGCTCTTATCCTCCTTCTCTTATTAAGGGCACATTGTACAATTCCTGTCTTCCCATCAATCTTGGGGTTTGCCTGCTCTAGCCATGGCATCCCCAACACCACCTCATGCCCTTTAATGGGGGCTACCACAAAATCAATATCCCCCTCCCAGGGTCCCACCCGACCCTTTAAATCTTTAGTCCCCACAGAGAACGGGCCACCCTCAATAAAAGACCCATCCAATTGAGCAAAAGTTATGGGCGTTTCTAAGGGTTTTGTCCCCCCACCCAGCTCTCCTATCAACATTGGGGACATAATGTTCTCCGAACATCCGCAGTCTACTAAAGCTTTCCTTTCCACAATCTTATCCCCTTTATACAATCCCAAGGTACATTGTATATTAGAGCTCACCCCAACACTCTTTTATCATCATTGTCCCCACTTGCTGCTTTAGCAGAGGCCACCTTCACTGGCTCCAGCACCTGCCTCTGCCGGCATTGGGACGCAAAATGACCGGGTTGAGAACAAATGAAACAAAGGCCCCGTCCCCATTGTTGGCCTCCTCGTAACACTGGATCGGTTGTCACCACCGCGCGTCTAGGCTCTCCTCCTCGGAATCGCCCTTCTACCACACCACGACTGGACCCCCTGGATCTCGCAGGCTGGAAACGACGCCGCTGCACCTGGGCAAGGATTCCCTCCACATTGCCGGCCAACTGGATCCACCCATCAACGTCGCCAGGATCATCCCGATGCAGACACCACTCAAGGATCTCCTTCCGCAATCCGTCCTTAAACAGCTCAAGTAGGGTAGCAGGGGACCACTCAGCGATTTTCCCAGCCAACCCCATAAACTCTTCCGCATATTCGGTGACGGACTGGGATCCCTGGGTCAGGCAGCGCAGCGCTTCCTTGGCTTTAATCCTCCAATGGATCTTGAAACCTATTCCGAATCGCCTGCAAAAAATCTTTTACAGATCTTAAACATGGGTCCCGGCGGTCATGGCATTGGACATACCATTCAGCTGCCCTTCCTTTGAACACCGCTCCGATGGCCCGCACTCGGCTGCTGTCGCTGGGATAAAGGTGACCGTAGTCCTCCATATGATCTTGCACCGCAGCAGCAAAAAGGCCACTGTACAGGCTTCTCCTTCAAACTCAACCCGTAATGGCTCTTTCTTCATGCGGGCCCCAAACTCCTGAGACAACACTTCCCTCCTTTGAGGGACCTCTGGCCGGGTAACACCTCTTCCCATGCCAGCCGGTTGCGCCGGGCACCTCCTCTGAGTCGGATTTCCTCCTGGATGGCCGCCAAGAGTCCACACTCCCAAGGGAGATCTAGGACGCTCAACCGATACTCCGCCATCCATCCAGGAATAATAAGTGAAGTCTCCTCCTCCCGGGGCACTCCACATGGACTCCATCGGCTCTCTTCGGGACATGGCCCGAGACATTCTCCTCATGGTCTGCTCCATAGCTTCCATCTTACACTTCATCACTTCTAGTTCTGAAGGTGATGCAGGTTCCGTGGTTTCACTACCACACTCCATCAGGTTCATCTGCACTGGCCTGTCCTTCGGCACAGTCTCTTTGGGCCAACACACCTCTGGATCCGCCTGAGCTGACCAGTCCTTCGGAACAGCTTCCACGATCCCTCCGGCCCTCCGGACCTCCATCTGAGCTGGCCTGTCCTTCGGCACAGTCTCCCTGGTCCCGCACACCTCCGGATCCCCTCGAACTGACCAGTCCTTCAGAACAGTTCCTCCGATCCTCCCAGGCCCCCAGACCTCTGCCTGTCTGGAGCCATAGCGCTCTCTCCTTCGGCGGGCCACTTACAAGCTCACCTGAGCTTCCCAGAGTCGCTCCGCTTCTCCAAACTCTTCCTCCTGGGCAACCGCTCCTCCCATCATCTCACGGCACTCATCCGGGCACCCTACTTGGTCAAGGGTGGTCCAATCCCACTCCATAGTACGCCGGATTTCCTCGGGCTGAATCCCATCCATCGATATACTCCTCCTCTCTCCAAGCCAACCTCTCCATTGCTGGGATAGTTGAAAAAAGGGCTTTTGCTTCTGTAACGACTCTTCAATACTCGATAAGGATCACGCGTAGGTTGTAGCACGGTCCAACACGATTTTATTGTAGGTACGACACATGTGAAGCAAAAGCACCGCCCCGCCACCCAAACACACCTTATATACCCTGAGCCCCTCCCCATTGCCCATGCAATGTCCAAGCAGGGTTGCACCATGTCCGGTGATTCAGCATATCCCATAGTCCAAAGGGATGTGACCTCATGGCCCCATGAGTCAGCGTTATGAGTCCAATTGTCCAATGTCCAGGCTCGGAGGAGTTACCTCACTTCCCTCCAGAGCCACACACACATCTGGAAGTTACGTCACTTCCACTTGACTTAGCACCGGCTCTATGCAGCTGGAGCCAAGGTCATCAAATAACTGGGACAAAGGTCGGTGCAATTTCATGGCAGGATGGCAGCCTGAACTTCCCCTAAGCTCAGGTCTCCCAATCCTGACACGTGGTGGCACCAATTAAGGGCCACGAGGTAGTATTAGGACTGCCATGGCTTGAGCAGGCTAACCCCAAAATTGATTGGAGGACTGGGATTTTGCAATGTGAACCGAATGTGGAAAGAAGGGAGGGGGTTAAGGTGCAGGGGGTGCCCGAGGAATATGGGGATTATGCAGATGTGTTCAATCCCATCTTAGCCCAAAGTCTCCCCCCTTTCCGAAATGTTCAATGTCGGGTGGAGGTTAAGGAGGGGGCAGTATTGCCGAAGCCCAAGATATATGCTATGATGGTGCAGGGGAAAGTAGCTTTAAGGGAGCAAATCGACGAGTATTTAAGGAAAGGGTTTATTCGAAGGTCCGAGTCTCCAATTGCTGCGCCAGTGTTGTTTCGGGAAAAGAAAGATGGGAAATTGCGATTGTGTATTGATTACAGGGTCTGAATGCTATTAGTACTACCAATTGCTATCCTTTGCCATTAATCAAAGATTTATTAGGCCAGCTGGGGGGAGGTAGGTTCTTCACCAAGTTGGATTTGATAGACGCGTTCCATATGGTGAGAGTGAGGAAAAGTGACCAATGGAAGACAGCTTTCTCTTGTCCCCTCGGGCTATTCGAATGGGTCGTAATGCCATTCGGATTGGCAGGAGCTCCCGGTATTTTCATGCAGTTTATAAATGAGGTACTGCACCCCCTTTTGTATAAGGGGGTGTTTGTATATTTAGATGATATTGTGATTGTGACGCGTACTGAGGAGGAGCATGTGCATTTGGTTCGAGAGGTGTTGGAAAGATTGAGGCAAGCTAAGTTATATGTCAAGCTGAGTAAGTGCGAGTTTGGTAGGAACCAGATTGATTTTTTGGGTTACCGGATTAGCGAGAGTGGTGTGGCCATGGATCCGACTAAGGTGGAGGATGTGTTGAGCTGGGAGGCTCCACAAACTCGTAGGCAATTACAGGCTTTCCTGGGGTTGGCGACTTTTATCGCACTTTCATTCCGGCGTTTGCAACTATAACTCTTCCTCTTACGGAGTTGTTAAAGACTAAGGGGAAGGGGGAGTCTAAGAGGACTAGGTCTCCAGGCTCTAAGTTAAGGTGGACAGATGAGTGTCAAGAGGCTTTTGTGAGATTGAAGAGGACTTTCACCAGCGGCCCTTGCTTATGCATCCTGATATGGAGAAACCTTTTGTAGTACAGTGCGATGCCTCGGCGTGGGCATACGGGGAGCGTTGTTACAGAGGGATCGACAGGGGAACCTGAGACCCTGTGCTTATTTTTCTAAAAGTTTGGGGAGCAGGAAAGGAAATGGCCAGTGTGGGAGAAGGAGGCGTTTGCTGTGAAGAGTGTGTTGCAGACGTGGCGTCAGTTTCTAGAGGGGGCTGTTTTCCCTTTTGTGGTATTGACTGACCATCAGAATTTACAGTATCTGAGGAATCCTCAAAAGCTATCTCCCAAATTGATGAGATGGGCTCAGTATTTTGCGCGGTTTAATTTTTCGCTGCAACACATTAAAGGGAAGGAGAATGTGGTGGCTGACGCTTTGTCTCGGTATCCTCATGTGGGGAGGATCCAATTACTAGGTCAGAGGAGGTGTTTACCAAGGAGCAATGGGGTCTGGCGGTGCAGACAAGATCTCAAGTGAAGAGGGAGGTGAAGAAGGAGGAAGAGGTTGTAGACGAATGGTGTTTAGAGTTGCAGAGGGGGTATGAAGGAGATGTTTGGTTGAGTGGTCATAAGGAGGAGTGTAAGCAGTTGAACGGTTTATGGCTTGTAGGAACTAAGGTGTATGTGCCTCAAAGTGTGAGGAAGAAAGTGTTGAGGCTTAATCATGACCATAAGACTGCTGGTCATTGGGGAGTTACCAAGACCCTCTTGAATGTGAAGAAACGTTATTGGTGGCCTGGTATGAGGACAGAAGTTAAGGAGTATGTAGGGAGTTGTGAGGATTGTGCGCGAAGCAAAGCTCCCGCCGCTGAGCCACAGGGTTTGATTCAGGTAGTGGCTTCTCCGGTGCGGCCATGGACGCATGTTAGTACCGATTTCGTGGGGGAGTTGCCCTCTAGTCGGGGATATCGGTACATATGGACAGTGTTGGACATGTTTTCTAAGCAGGCTCATTTTGTCCCTTTGAAGGGGTTACCTTCAGCTGAGAGGTTGGCTGAGTTGTATGTGCAGCATATATATAGATTGCACGGGTGTCCGGAGCAAGTGCTGAGTGATCGTGGGGTGCAGTTTACTGCCCGGTTTTGGGAACGGTTCCTGGAGGTATTAGGGGCTGAGAGGAGACTGACGACTGCTTATCATCCTTGCTGCAATGGGGGCGTTGAGAGAACGCAAAAATCTTTAGGAGGATATTTGCGTGTCTTCAGCAATAAGGAGCAGAACAACTGGTCGGATTTGTTGCCATATGCTGAGATGGCGTATAATAGTTCAGTGCATTCCTCTACTGGGAGGTCGCCCTTCGAGGTAGTTTATGGCCAGGATGTGGCCCCTCTGCCTCAGTTATTGTAGTTAGGAAAGGAAGAGAAGGGTGAATGGAGAGTACGGGCACAAGATGAGTGGAAGGAGGTGACTGAAGCTTTGGGGAAAGCGCAACGGTCATATAAGCTGTTTGGAGATCGGCAGAGACAGGAGGGAGAGGTGTATGCTGAGGGAGACCTAGTGTGGTTATCCACTCAGAATTTAAAGTTAGGCTTACCCTCGAAGAAATTAGGTCCGAGATACATTGGCCCATTTAGGATTGAGCAGGTGGTAAATAAGGTTTCGTATAAGTTAATTTTGCCAAAGAGTTTGGGTAAGGTTCACCCCACATTTCATCGTAGTCTGTTAAAGAAGTACTTGGGTCCCCTGCCTCCCCTAGGAAAAACAAGGGAAGCAGTTCATACTGTATTTATCAAAGTGAAGCCAATACCAAGAGATTACAAAGGAACTATGTTGGATAATGTGATGGCAGAGCCATAGAATCTTTTTTTTTTATTATAATGGATATTATTTGACATCTTAAGGCTCTCTACTTAAAAACACTAGCTAAAACTATGCATGTTCTTAGGTTAAGTCTCACAATTTCTGTCCCAGTGAATACAGATTAATATATAGAACTAGCTGTACCCGGCACACGTTGCTGTGCCCTATTTAGGAGATACGAGAAAGTCTGAGTATGTAAGGGTTGGAAATGATGTTACTTACGGTCTTGGTGGGGTCATGGCTGTGTTGTTGTGGGTTGTTCTGGTGGGTGGGATGTTGAAGTCCTGTGGAGTTGTCGGTGTGTGGTGTTGCTGGCGTTTTGCAGAGCTTGTGGATATACAATGTTTTTTGTCTTTCTGTCTGCTGTTTTGATGTAGAGGTTCTGTGGTTTCCCAACTCTGGAGCATGCTATGTAGAGTTGTCCGTGGGAGAAGCATTCTGTGTCAAGGTCTATGCCACAAATTTGTAGTGTTTGTCCTTGTGCCTTGTTTATGGTGATGGCAAAAGCTAGTGTGATTGGGAATTGGAGACGGCTGAAGTGGAACGGCATATCGGTCGGGACCATAGGTACTATTTTGTGGAATGCTTGTGTGGGTGGGGTGTTTTGAGTGTTTGTGTGTGTTTGTAGTGTTGTGTTGTGGTTGGAGTATAGGTGGAGTTGGTTTTTGTTTGTGGTGGTGGTAGGCGTTGTGTGTCTGCGGGTCCGGTAAGGTTGGGGATGGGTTGTGATAGGAAGTTGTGTTGTGTTGTGGGTAGGAATTGCTGGAGTATTGTGCCTGGGATGTGTGTGTATTTGGAGGTGTGCGTGGTGGTGAGTAGTGAGTGCAGTCCTGGGTTTTGTGTTGGGGAAGTTGTCAGGTATTTGTGGGGTTTATTTTTGTGTGTGTTGTGGTGACATAGTTGTCTCAGTCCGGCTGTGTGCTGGTTGTGATGTAGAGGGGGTGTGGCTTTTGCCAGTGGTGTTTGTTGTGAATGTTGGTTGGGTTGGGTTTTTGTGTTGCAGGATTGTTAGTTTGTTTTTGTGGGTTTTGGAAGTTCGTGTTATTCCGGCGGTATGTGTTGGTCAGTGGTGCCTGTGTCCCTGGTGCCCTATTTGTGTTAGTGTTATGTCCTCCTGGTAGTTGTTATGTCCTCCTGTGTTAGTTGGTTGTACTGTGGAGGTTTCTGTTTAGCAGTGGTATGTATGCGTTGTGTGTGTTGTGTGTAAGTCGTGTTGTGGGTCTGTAGAGGTAGGCATCACGAGTTGTGTGGCTGTCATGTTGTGGGTGTGGTGTTTGTAAAGTGGAGGATTGGTGGTGTGTGGTTGGGATGATGGTTGGAGAAGAGTTTGTGATGTTGAGTGTGTAGTTTGTTGTTGTGAGTGTGCAGTGGTAGTGTGGTGTGGATGTACAGTGTGTATGTGGGGTGTGTTAGTTGGTTGTACTGTGCAGGTTTCTGTTTAGCAGTGGTATGTATGTGTTGTGTGTGTTGTGTGTGAGTTGTGTAGTGGGTCTGTAGAGGTAGGCATCGCAAGTTGTGTGGCTGTCATGTTGTGGGGGTGGTGTTTGTAAAGTGGAGGATTGGTGGTGTGTGTTTGGGATGGTGCTTGGAGAAGGGTGTGTGGTTTTGAGTGTGTAGTTTGTTGTTGTGAGTGTGCAGTGGTAGTGTGTTGTGGATATACGGTGTGTATGTGGGGTGTGTTAGTTGGTTGTACTGTGCTGGTTTCTTTTTAGCAGTGGTATGTATGCATTGTGTGTGTTGTGTGTCTGTTGTGTTATGGGTCTCTAGAGGTAAGTATCGCGAGTCGTGTGGCTGTCATGTTGTGGGTGTGGTGTTTGTTAAGTGAGTGTCTTTGTTGTGGGTGTCTTTGTCCTGCGAG
>JARBWK010004207.1:0-10824 GCA_030556195.1 Anolis apletophallus | reverse complement strand
GAAGGCATAGAGGAGGTCTCTCCCCGCTTTGGTCTCCTCAAATTTGGCGTTCATCTGGCTGGAATAGGTGATCTCGAACAGGAAGTCCGGCTCAGCCACCGGCACGCTGGGCGCGCCCGCCAGCTCTTGGATCTTCTTATACTTCAACACCAGTGGAGATGCAACAAGATTATTTGCTTTGAAGGCACGCACCATCCCCAACCCTCAAAATATTGCATTGGATATTATTTATTTATTTATTTATTTATTTATTTACAGTGTTTATATTTCGCCCTTCTCACCCCGAAGGGGACTCAGGGCGAATCACAAGGTACACCTACACCGTAAACAGTCAATGTCTTTTTCTAGACAGACAGATAGAGGTTTTGTTTTTGTTTTTTTCACCTGGAGGTTATGATCAATTCCGATTCCGGCCACAGAGGGGAGCTGTCGCTTCATCCACTAGGATGCCAAGTCAATTTGATCATATTTCCTCCTTGCTCTTTGACCGATGGCATTTTTTATGGTGTTGTAAAATACTTCCTCACTATAAGGGGTCCCTAATTTCTCTACTCCAGTGTTTCCCAACCTTTTTTGAGCCGCGGCACACTTTTTACATTTGCAAAATCCTGGGGCACACCACCAACCAAAATGACACAAAATGACACTCTAACACAGTCATACATATAGTTAATATGTTTTTTAAATGTATTTATACACTCAGTGTGAAACCTGGGCCTGTTTCGAAGAACTCAACATAGATATCCTGGCAGGAATGGCAGAAAGACACAAACTTCCCACACAGAACTCCCATAACCAAGAGAAAATGCTGTAAGAGTTTGGTGGGCATTGACTTTGGGTTTTGGAGTTGTAGTTCACCCATATCCAGAGAGCAATGTTGGATCAGGACCAAACTCAATATGCCCAAATATGAATGCAGATGGAGTTCAGTGGAAATAGACCTTGACATTTGGGAGTTGTAGTTGCTGGGATTTATAGTTCCCCTACAATCAAAGAGCATTCTGAACCCCACCAATGATAGAACTGGGCCAAACGTCCCACACAGAACCCCCAGGAGGCAAGAAAAGGTCTCTACTTGGGGAAAGGGAGGCAGGCCTTCCCAATGCATGGAGAGGGAGAGACCAAGTAGACAACGGGTGGGGAGGGGGGTGTTTGTAATTCTGTGCCTTTATCGAGGTAGGTTTCTTAGGGTTTTTATACTTCAACGCACTAGACTCCCCCCCCCCACTTCCTGGAGGTTCCAATTTCCCACGGCACACCTGATGATCGCTCACGGCACACTAGTGTGCCCCGGCACACTGGTTGGGAAACACTGCTCTACTCACAAGGTGGACTACAGATGATGAGACTTGCAGTACCTTCAGTAATTTCATTATACCACTACAACTCCCAATAATGATGGATCAAGGCCCAACTTGACACACAGAGCCCCCATGACCCACTCTACATCCTGCTGCAGTTTGCAGGAGGGCAGACCATGGATGATGGGGCTTGCAGTACCTTCCCTCACTTTCCAAGACTGCTGCAAACCTAATCCAATGACTGATCAAGACCAAACACAGAGCCCCCATGACCCACTCTCCATCCTGCTCCAGTTTGGAGGACAGTGGACCACAGATGATGGGACTTGCAGTACCTTCACTAATGTCATGATACCACTGCAACTCCCAATACTGATGGATCAAGGCCAAACTTGGCACACAGAGCCTCCATGACCCAATCTACATCCTGCTGCACTTTGGATGAGGGTACACCATGGACGATGGGACTCGCAGTGCCTTCACTAACTTCCTGGCACCACTGCGAGCCATGTAAACATCTGATAAGGACCAACCTTGACACACAATGCCTTTCTCAAACCTTCCAGCAGCGTGCAGTCCATCAAAGGACACGGTGTCGCAAGTGGTGGTGAAGCAGGAGCTCCCCCTGTGGCCAGAATCGAGCATATCCTCCTGAAGCCATAAAAGCTGGAATGTTAAATTGCCTCTGTGTCTGTCTATATATATATGTTGTATGTGTAAATGCCATTGAATGTTGCCGTGTATATGTGCATTGTAATCTGCCCTGAGTCTTCTGCGGGGTAAGAAGGGCAGAATGTAAATACTGTAAATAATAAATAATAAATTTTAGAAAGAATTAGTTGCTATCGCTGTTGGCTTTAATTGCTGCGCTTGGAGCATTAAAAAAATGGAAAACCGTCACCGACACCAATCAAGTCTCTTTGCTATTGTGGAAGTGCCATGTTGTCATTCCCACCTGACGACCTCACTCTCCCAAAACAAGGAAGAAAAGTAACTTGTTACAAGTAAATATACCCTATATATGTGCAAAAATGCACAATTACTACAAAACAATTATGAAGAGAAGTGGAAAGAGATAGAAAAGGATTTAAACAACTGGAAATTCCTCAATCTAACATTGCTAGGGAGAATCGCCATTATAAAAATGAATGTTCTTCCAAAACTCCTCTACTTATTCCAAAATATCCCGATAATCAGAAATTTAAAAACTTTTAAAAATTGGAACAAAGATCTATCAAATCTTATCTGGAATGGGCGAAAACCTCGAATAAAACATAGGGTGTTAATCGACAGAACGAACAGGGGGCTTCGGGCGCCCAGACCTAAAATCCTATTATGAGGCGTGTGCATTGGCATGGATAGGGGATTGGATTTCTCTAAAAAATGTAAGATTGCTCACTCCAGAGGGATTTAACCTCAGAGTGGGCTGGCACTCGTATCTATGGTACGATCAGGTAAAGATTGAAAAAAAATTCGGAAACCATTTTGTGAGATCGGCGCTAATTAAAGTATGGGACAGATTCAAACCCTTTTTCCACCTAAAAACACCACTTTGGATATCGCCCATAGAGGCCAAACAAAGAAGGCTCCTGGGATGGCAAACATGGCCAACATACAAAGACCTTTTTGGCAGCAAATTTGGAACAAAAAAATCAAATACATCTACGCATCCAGCCTTAAAGAAAATTGGTTCAAGATAGTCCACAGGTGGTATCTGACACCCAAAAAGCTTTGCATAATGTATAAAAACAATTCAAATCTGTGCTGGAAGTGTAAGTCCCACGAGGGTAGTTTCTACCACTTGTGGTGGACATGCGAAAGAGCAACAAAATTTTGGAAAGATATCCAGGGAGAAACCCAAAAAATAATAAAAAAAGAGATTCCATTAAGACCGGAATTCTTCCTCCTCGGCCTAACGGATAAAGCCATCCAATTGGATGCAAACGAGGATAGATTATTTACATATCTAATCACGGCCGCCCGAATTACTTATGCAGCAGTCTGGAGACTGGAGAAGACGCGAATGTGGACTCATGGTTGGATAAACTATGGGAAATAAGGGACATGGACAAGCTAACCTTCTTTTTTAAAACAAAGTAATGGTAACCCAATAAGGAGAACTGATTGGTCTCCACTAGAGCAGTGTTTCTCAACCAGTGTGCCGTGAGCGATCATCAGGTGTGCCGCGAGAAAACCTCTCTGCCCCCCTTCCTTCCCCCCTCCTCCTGCCAAACTCCTGCTGCTTGGGAGAGGAGGAGGAAAGGCCGGGCGTCGCCTCCTTCGGCGTTTCCCCAACCAGCCTCCAATCTGCCATGACTCCGCCCCTGCTGAGTACGAAGCCGGGGGAGGAGCCAGGCCACGCCATGCCCTGCCCCTCCCCCCCCCGCTTCAGCACTCCCACAGCTTCGCCAGCCTTGAGGTGGCAGTGCCAAGCCAGCGGTGGCAGAGCCAGCACAATGCTGGTTTGGCACTGCCCCCTCAAGGCCGGCGAAGCTGTGGGAGTGCTGAAGCCGGGAGAGAGGTGGGGCATGAAGCGGCCTGGCTCCACCCCCTCCCCCAGCTTCAGCGCTCCCACAGCTTTGCCAGCCTTGAGGGGACAGTGCCAAACCAGCGGTGGCAGAGCCAACACAATGCTGGCTTGGCACTGCCCCCTCAAGGCTGGCGGCTGTGGGAGAACTGAAGCCGGGAGGGAGGGGGTGGGGCATGGCATGGCGTGGCCTGGCTCCTCCCCCGGCTTCGGCACTCCCAGCAGCTGCTCCCAGCAGGTCACCATCCCCGATCCATTCTTTACTGTGTTACAGTGTCATTTTGGTTGGTGGTGTGCTTCCGGATTTTTTTAATGTTAAAAGTGTGCCGCGGCTCAAAAAAGGTTGGGAAACACTGCACTAGAGGATTACTTACAGGTTAATTAAGAACTCAAAAAACTCCTATGCCTGAGTTATCAGAGTAAGAATTCAAAGGCAAATGCACAAATTTCAGCAGCTAGAGTAAAGTACTGTTTCTAAAGGGAATTATACAAAGGTAAAAATGTCTTACAGTTATTGGAATATCTCTAAGAGGAAAATATAAGGGCTCTTGACAGTTTACGTAATTTGGGAAGTTCAACTATGTTTTTAAATATAACTCTGTTTATTCAGAGGGATCTTGTTTTCTTCTTCCTTTTTTTCTTTTTTTCCCCTTCCTTTTTCTCTTTCTTTTTGTTTGTTTTTCTGCTATCTGGTTGTATCACTGCATATTTGAAAAATTCCACAATAAAAATTATTTTAAAAAATATATATACCCTATATACTCGAGTATAAGCCACCCCAAATATAAAGCGAGGCACCTAATTTTACCACAAAAAAAACTGGGAAAACATATTGACTCGAGTATAAGCTGAGGGTGAAAAATGCAGCCGCTACTGGTAATCATCAGTAGGTTAAATGTTTCCGAGTATTTACATAAAACTGTAATTTAAGAATAAAGACTGTCCAACTCTGATTAAACCATTATTCTAATTTTCTTCAAGGTAAATGTACTTAAGTATCCTTCCAATAATAATAAAGAGGGTAAAATAATAGATTATTAATAGAATAATGAAAATGTAATAATAACAGTAATGATAGAATAAATAATGAAAATGTAATACTAATAATAACAGTAATAATAGAGTAAAATAATAAATGTAATAATAACAATAATAAAGTAAAATAATAAATGTAATAATAATAAATAGTAATAAATAATAAATAGCACCGGGAATGTGGCGCAGCTGACTAAGTGTCAGCTGCATAAGATCTGTCTGACCAATAGGTCATGAGTTTGAGGCCTGCCCGGCTCGAGGTGGGTGCTCGACCTTTAAGTGTAGCCTGCTGTCGACCTTTGCAGCCCGAAAGACAGTTGCATCTGTCAAGTAGATGATAAAGGTACCACATTAAGTGGGGAGGCAAATTTTGACTGAATTATGAGGCCAATAAAAGAACTCCAGGAACAAGGGACGCTGAGGAGTGCGTCAGCTCCCCCTGGTGGTCAGAGTTTGCCTCTGTTCGTCTATACGTGTTTACTGTGTACTGTGTGTACTGTGTATGTGGAAACGGCAGGGATTGTCTGCTAAGTATGTGTACCTGTAATCCGCTCTGAGTCCCCTTTGGGGTGAGAAGAGCGGAATATAAAGTAAATAAATAAATAGTAATAGAGTAAAAAAATAAATGTAATAATAACAATAATAAAGTAAAAAAATAAATGTTATAATAATAAATAGTAATAAATAGAGTAAAATAATAAATGTAATAATAATAGAGTAATAAATAGAGTAAAATAATAAATGTAATAATAACAATAATAAAGTAAAATAATAAATGTAATAATAATAAATAGTAATAGAGTAAAATAATGAATGTAATAATAACAATAATAAAGTAAAATAATAAATGATATAATAATAAATAGTAATAAATAGAGTAAAATAATAAATGTAATAATAATAGAGTAATAAATAGAGTAAAATAATAAATGTAATAATAACAATAATAGAGTAAAATAATAAATGTAATAATAACAATAATAAAGTAAAATAATAAATGATATAATAATAAATAGTAATAAATAGAGTAAAATAATAAATGTAATAATAATAGAGTAATAAATAGAGTAAAATAATAAATGTAATGATAACAATAATAGAGTAAAATAATAAATGTAATAATAATAAATAGTAATAGAGTAAAATAATAAATGTAATAATAACAATAATAAAGAAAAATAAGAAAAATAAGAAAATAATACTAATAACAGAGTAAAATAATATTATTTATTTATTTATGTATGTATGTACAGTATTTATATACCGCCTTTCTCACCCCGGGGGGACTCAAACCTTGACTCGAGTATAAGCCTGAAGTTTGCCCATGCCTGTTTTAAACATTAGAATTATTTAATAATTATTTAATAATCATCATAATATAGAATTGTTTTAGGTGGTGACGCCTATTCCAAGTCTGGTTTCTTCCCCCTGCTTTTAAGATCCTGGAGCCCCCAATGCCTTTCCATGCCACCACCCAAAGTTGCTTCGGATGGATTGCGCAAAATGTAAGGATTCAAAGGCTTCGTTTGCCATTACGAGCAAGACTCTCACCTCTGTTTTGCGGGCGCTGTGTATACGCAAGGCCTTGGAGGACAAAACCCAGCCGAGCAACTCCCAGATCCTTCCGTCGACGTTGTGGGCGGATTCGCACAGGTCCTTCAGGCTCCCAAGTGCGTTTGTATCTGCGAGCTGCAAAGATACCAAGGGAGAAAGCATTCAGGGGACACTTCTGGGATGTACGCGTCATGTTGCAATCCAAGAGACCCCAGAAGTTTGGGGAAAGAGAGCAACATCTCCACCTAGTTATGGCACCTTACCTTTGCATTTTGGTTCATCCCACCCAGAAGACTGCAAGACGCAATGTGTCGCCATTGGACGAGAGATATAACAACGTGGAATGCTCTAAAACAGGGCTGCCCAGGAAGTCGATCGCGACTGACCAGTCGATCCCGGGACCGAAGGTCAATCCCAGTCGGATGGGGCGCTTCTGAGCTACTTATAATAAAACCAAGTCAGAAATATCTACCTACCTCCTCAAGGCTGGGGAGGGGAGGGGTGGGGGCGGGGCTTGGCGCGGCTTGGCTCCGCCCCCCCGGCTTCCGCTCTACCAGCAGCTTCTCCAGGCTTGAGGATGGCAGTGCCAAGCCAGCCTTGTGCTAGCTATGCCACCACTGTCTTGGCATCGCCATCCTCAAGGCTAGAGAAGCTGCTGGGAGCTCGAAAGCCAGAGGGGAGGGGGCGGAGCTTGGCACTGCCTGGCTCCCCCTCGGCTTCGCTCTACCAGCAGCTTCTCCAGGCTTGAGGATGGCAATGCCAAGCCAGCCTTGTGCTAGCTATGCCACCACTGTCTTGGCATCGCCATCCTCAAGGCTAGAGAAGCTGCTGGGAGCTCGAAAGCCAGAGGGGAGGGGGCGGAGCTTGGCACTGCCTGGCTCCGCCCCCCTGGCTTCCGCTCTACCAGCAGGTTCTCCAGGCTTGAGGATGGCAGTGCCAAGCCAGCCTGGTGCTAGCTATGCCACCACTGTCTTGGCATCGCCATCCTCAAGGCTAGAGAAGCTGCTGGGAGCTCGAAAGCCAGAGGAAGGGGCGGAGCTGGCACGGCCTGGCTCCCCGGCTTCCGCTCTACCAGCAGCTTCTCAGGCTTGAGGATGGCAATGCCAAAGCCAGCCTTGTGCTAGCTATGCCACCACTGTCTTGGCATTGCCATCCTCAAGGCTAGAGAAGCTGCTGGGAGCTCCAAAGCCAGAGGGGAGGAGGCGGGCTTGGCACAGCCTGAGCCGCCCCCCCTCTGGCTTCCACTCTGCCAGTAGCTTCTCAGGCTTGAGGATGGCAATGCCAAGCCAGTGGTGACATAGCTAGCACAAGGCTGGCTTGGCATTGCCATCCTCAAGGCTGGAGAAGCTGCTGGGAGCTCCAAAGCCAGAGGGGAGGGGGGCTTGGCACACAGCCTGGCCGCCCCCTCTGGCTTCCACTCTACCAGTAGCTTCTCCAGGCTTGAGGATGGCAATGCCAAGCCAGCCTTGTGCTAGCTATGCCACCACTGTCTTGGCATCGCCATCCTCAAGCCTGGAGAAGCTGCTGGGAGCTCGAAAGCCAGAGGGAGGGGGGGGCGGAGCTTGGCACTGCCTGGCTCCGCCCCCCTGGCTTCCGCTCTACCAGCAGGTTCTCCAGGCTTGAGGATGGCAGTGCCAAGCCAGCCTGGTGCTAGCTATGCCACCACTGTCTTGGCATCGCCATCCTCAAGGCTAGAGAAGCTGCTGGGAGCTCGAAAGCCAGAGGGGAGGGGGCGGAGCTTGGCACGGCCTGGCTCCCCCCCCCGGCTTCCGCTCTACCAGCAGCTTCTCCAGGCTTGAGGATGGCAATGCCAAGCCAGCCTTGTGCTAGCTATGCCACCACTGTCTTGGCATCGCCATCCTCAAGGCTAGAGAAGCTGCTGGGAGCTCGAAAGCCAGAGGGGAGGAGGCGGGGCTTGGCACAGCCTGGCTTCGCCCCCCTCTGGCTTCCACTCTACCAGTAGCTTCTCCAGGCTTGAGGATGGCAATGCCAAGCCAGTGGTGGCATAGCTAGCACAAGGCTGGCTTGGCACTGCCATCCTCAAGGCTGGAGAAGCTGCTGGGAGCTCGAAAGCCAGAGGGAGGGCGGGGCTTGGCACAGCCTGGCTTCCCCCCTCTGGGTTCCGCTCTACCAGCAGCTTCTCTAGGCTGGAGGAGGGCAATGCCAAGCCAGTGGTGGCATAGCTAGCACAAGGCTGGCTTGGCACTGCCATCATCAAGCCTGGAGAAGCTGCTGGTAGAGTGAGCCAGGGGTGGGGCCAGGCCGCGCCACGCCCCGCCCCCACCCCCCCCTCTCCAGCCTTGAGGAAGTAGGTAGATCTTTCTGACTTGGTTTTATTATAAGTAGCTCACGTGCTGAAAAAGTGTGGGCACCCCTGCTCTAAAAGCAGAAACGACAGGGTACAAATATCAGAAATAAATAAATTAGTTGAAGAGCCGGCGTTGTCAATAGGCACCTCCAAGGTCATGTGGCCGGCATGACAGCATGGAACACCATTATTATTGTTACATTGATTATTATTATTATTATTATTATTAAAACATTGATCATATAATGAAGTTCAAACTGTATTCTTTGGAAGTATATAGATCCAGCCTTAGAGACTCCTTGAATTCCATAAGCTATAAATGTTCAGCATAGATTCACCATTCCAAACAGAAACTAAAGCAGGTTTGGTACTTTTCCGAGCATAAAAAGTACAGTCAGAGAGTGATGCTACTTGCGTGTCAACTCTGAAAAAGAGGGTTTTGGTGCCAGAAATCAGACAGGCACTTGCAATGAAAGACTAACACTGTGATTAAATGCATTTTAATACACCCTGTGCCCAATTTGAGCTAATATAGGCTGGATGGGTGAATGCAGTGCAGTTGGAGCTATGGAAATTTAATGTGAATGAGAAACACCACTGCGCATGGCAAAGAGTCTGACCTTCTCCGCTGCTGGCACGGAGCCTGGAAATATTGTTTCAACTCAGGGAACAGAGAGACTCAGCATTGATAAACTGCACTGTGTGAAAGAAATAACTAATAGATGGCTATTGTTCTCAATCTTAGGTATGACAGAGAGATGATGCTAATAATTTATGCAGTGTTTATTGGTTTAATGAAATGTCATGTAAGCAACAGTAATCACCAGCCAATTATGATTGTTTTTATCCATGAAGAAGGGGTGGGCTTTACTGAAATGACTCCATTGGGGTATAAATGTCTTTGTATGAGAAGTGACGGGGTCTTTTGCCCCTACCTGCAGCTGTGTTCTGCTGGCAGAAGCCCACCAGCTGGTGCCAGAATAAATTCCTTTTTGATTTTCACCTATTTCACAGTTGTCGTGTGTTCTCCCTCATCCTAGAACCCGCACGTACAAGCAGCTTTGTAAAAGTTAAATTGGTACTTGGAGTTCCATAACTCCTCAATTCTGCTTCATTTGGTGACCCCGACGTGATGGTAAAACGTACCTAGACGGGTCTGTGTTGAGGGAAAACAAACGGTCTCCATTGCGGACAGCGCTCGCTCCCAGGCTAGTAAGGTGAGACTACCCAGGAGGGCTGGAAGGGGCGCCCCGCCTGTTTTTGACCACTTTTTGCACTGAGCCGGCCGCCTGGCTGGTCCCAAACGAACGCCTGTGGACACGAGAGAGACTGCAACTAACGTTGTGGGTGAACTCAAGCCCGAAGGAAGAGGCTGGCTGGGAAGCAGCCTCTTGAGAGCCGGCTAGTATAAAGTCCGGGGACATCCTAACAAGGTGCCCAGCCGCAGGGGCTAGCAAACCGGCATAAGCGCAGGGAGTCGGAGGCGACGGCAGGTCCGATCGCCAAGAGCCGACGCAACTCGATTGGTGACGTGGGAAGGCGAGACGCGAATCCCAGGGTCTGCAGGACATCGGCAAGTATAGTTTATTTCGTGCACTTTAACACTGAGGGAACACACATTGGGGAGGGGGGAAAGCACTGAAGTGGGTTTTGATCTCAGGCTAGAGAAATGGGGAGTGCAGGCTCAAAGCAGAAGAAAGAGACCCCTTTGCAATGTGTGTTAGATAACTGGGATAGGTTCTGTTTGCTAGCAGTAGAAGGAAACACCCAGGAGATGAAATCTTTTGAACTTAGCAATCTGTGCACAGAGGTTTGGCCATCTGTCCGTGAGATCGGATGGCCAAGCGAGGGAACCTGGGACTGGGATAAGTGTCAAAGACTTGCAGATTATTGCCACGCAGTACATCCAAATGATCAGTGGATTTACTCCGCGGCATGGGAACGAATGGTTGCGGAGGGGGTGTGGTGGGCTGGCCCAAAGATCCGTGAGCAGAAAGGGTGCTTTGTGAACAAGAAGGTAGGGAGGAAGCCTTCTGTGTTGCTGGCAGAACAAGAAGACCTCCTCCTTAAGGAGAAGGCAGAGAGAGATTCATTGCCCC
>JARBWK010004206.1:0-10827 GCA_030556195.1 Anolis apletophallus | reverse complement strand
AGTTCATGGTTGAGTCATCTCTCTGACTCAGCAACTCAGGTGAAAGTAGTAGGCTCATGGCAGGCTGGGATCTGTCTCTGGCCCCAGGCATAGAGATTCTAGCCCTGATTCTCTCTCTCTCTCTCTCTCTCTCTCTCTCTCTCTCTCTCTATATATATATATATATATATATAAACTAGCTGTAATACCCACGGCGTTGCTGTGGCTTAAACCCCTGATAGGCCCAAGTTTGCCCAGGCCTTTGGAAGGGAACTGGGGCTGTGAGGAATGTAGTTGAAGTCCAAAACCCTGAAAGGCCCAAGTTTGCCAAGGCCTTTGGGAGGAACTGGGGCTGTGAGGATCAGGGAGTTGAAGTCTAAAACCCTGAAATTAAAGTTTGCCCAGGCCTTTGGAGGAACTGGGGCTGTGAGGGTGTGGGAGTTGAAGTCCAGAACTTTGGCCTTTCAGGGGGTTTTGGACTTCAACTCCACAATTCCTCACAGCCTCAGGCCCCCTCAAGGCCTGTCTGGCCTTGGTCTTTCAGGTGTTTTGGACTTCAACTCCACAACTGGGCAAGCTTGGGCCTGTTGTAGTTGAAGTCAAAAACCCCTGAACGGCCCAAGTTAGCCCAGGCCTTCGGGAGGAACTGGGGCTGTGAGGTGTGGGAGTTGAAGTCAGAACTTTGGCCTTTCAGGGTTTTTGGACTTCAACTCCCTAGTCCTCACAGCCTCAGGCCCTTTCAAAGCCCTGTGCAAACTTGGTCCTTTCAGGTGTTTTGGACTTCAACTCCCACAACTAGGAAAACTTGGGCCTGTTGGGTTGAAGTCCAAAACCCCTGAAAGGCCCAAGTTAGCCCAGGCCTTTGGAAGGGGACGCGGGAGGAGGTGGGAGGTGTCCCCTCCTCGTGCCACGCCCCCCCGCCGCTCTTCCTTACCGGGACGTGGCAGGGGGGCGGGAGGAGGTGGGAGGGGCTGGGAGGAGGGGAGGGGTGTCCCCGCCTCCTGCCACGCCCCCCACCGCTTTTCCTTACCAGAAAGCAGTACGGGGGGCGGGAGGAGGTAGGAGGGGCTGAGGAGGAGCAGAGGGGTGTCCCCGCCTCCTGCCACGCCCCACCACTCTTCCTTGCACCGGAAGGCGGCAGGGAGGGGGAGGTAGGAGGGGCTGGGGTGGAGGGGGAGGGGTGTCTCTCCTGCCACGCCCGCCGCCACTCTACCTTCCCCGGCGGCAGCCGGGGGGCGGGCGGAGGTGGGTGGGGCTGGGGAGGAGGGGAGGGGTGTCCCCTCCTCCTTCCAGCCCCCCGCGCTCTTCCTGATCAAGGAGGAGGTGGAGGGAGGCTCTTGCTTCCATGTGCGAATGTTCTAAATGTTTGCGCTGGCAGCGAAGTGGCCGAGGTGGGAGTTCCGTTGGCAATTTTGGGGATCGTTTTTGGGGTGTTGGGAGGTATGTAGGTCCGGTGTTTTTGGAGTTGTCTGTACCTAGTGTAATGGTCCAGTCGGTTGTCAAGTTTGGTGGTTGTGGGAGCCATAGTTTCTTTGTCTATATACGACATTAAACGGACTGTGCAATTTTATATATATAGATGAAATGTATCTCTCCCTCACATCTACATTCTATCTAAAAGAGACTCATTGGCATAAGACTGGATAATTACATTTAAATCAATTTCATTGGTCTGAATTAGCAGCATTTGAGTAGTATTGGATTTAACTTCTCATATGTTTCTCCCCACTTCTATTTGTCCTCAAAACATTTTTTTAAGTAGGTTGGGTTTACAAAATGAGTTACAATTTGAATCCTAGTTAATTGGGCATCCCCACTAATGAAGTGGGAAAGATTTCACCTTTTCCCACTGAACAGAACATTGGTGTGTCCACATTATCCCAGAACCTATTTCAGTCCAGCTTGTATTGCACATATATCACTTGATATTTAATATCAAATGTTTCTAAAAGAATATCAAGATGATTCATCTTTATGCCCCATCAATACATCAGAACAGATAAAATCAACTGAAACAGAAAAGCATGATTTGTGATGCATACTCCCTTGACAAAGTGTAGGAATACTGTTCAGGCAATACATTTCATATGACAATTTATATACATCTTTTGTTGTATATCTGTGGTGGCAATATATCATCTGAATCAAAGCATATTCAAATTAATTCTGTGCCCATCATTTCTAGCATGAGCTGAAATGTCAGAATGCTAAAAATCATTCTGTTCAAGTATGCAATATATACAGGACTGAAACATCAAGAAAAATGACACCGTTGCACTCTTGCTACACCTGAATTATTACATTTGTTTGTTTTTAAGGAGGAAAATCCCTTTTCTTGTGTCCTGTGTGATAGCCATATCCTTTTGTTCTCTTTTCAATACCTTAAAGTTTTATTTCAAGAAAGCACATAAAAGTAGGATATTGGCATTGCACAAATGAAACCTAGAAATTACTTTTCAAAGAAGGTTATGGTGATGGGGATCTTAAATTTCTAACTCCTGTGTTAGATTCAAACATGGAAATACAATATAAAATTGGAAATGAATCTTTGGCACATCTATTGGTGTCAGAGTTCAAAAAGCAACACAACAAAATAATTGAACATCTTGCCAAATGGTACATATTCCCATTCACTATGAAGGTTGAGGCCAACTAATATAGCTCTCTCTCTGTGTGTGTGTGTGTTAGTTACCTTGAAATATCTTTTGTTAAAGGTGATATGGGAGTTCTTTGAGGGCAGTGTGAGAGAAAGCAACATCTTTCTGGTCTGCTCTGCATTTTACTTTTATTTTCATTATTTTTCATTCCTGCCTACTTCTCTATTCATTTCCTTTCATGGTAAGGTCTTGAATGGTGATGGGATGAACAACTTCCAATAATCAAATATAAAAATGTCTACGGACCTTTTAAGGGATTTGTTGACTTCCCAAGTAAATACATCTTCTAACCTGCATGTAGAAGTTAATGTATCATAGGTATTGCAAGTGAAAAGATGCCAATTGCAGCCTCATGAATAACAGACATGCTTAAGGTCAGAAAGAGCAGCCTCATGGAACACAGACTTTATTAACTACTGTCAAAAAGCAAATATACAATAGAAAAGGCACCAGAAACCTACATGTCAAGCAACATATACACAAGGACATAGAGAAATATACGATAATAGTCAATGCAGAGAAATAGAAGATGACAACACAAAATAAAGACCAATAGACCTCTTTCTCAAAATCCAAGTAATCAAAAGGAAATTCAAATTATCAGTAACGCTGCTAGATGACTAACAAAAAAATTACATGATCAATTAGAAACAAAAAATGATGGAAGCAATACACTGAAGAACTGTATAAAAGAAATGAAAGGATGATGGATACATTCAAGGAAGAGTCATTTGAAGATGAACCTACAATTTTAGAAAGTGAAGTAAAAGTTGCACTCAGAGTACTTGGGAAGAATAAATTACCAGGAACTGATGGATTACCAAAAATGCTGTCCCAAGCTACAAGATTTTGTCAGAGCTGGGAAATCTGAGCTTTGAGGAAGTTCAGATCCCCAGTCTGCCCTGAGATGGTATTGACCTTTGTCCCAGTTATGTGAGAGCTGTGCTGACCTTTGCTCTAGTTCCTGAGAGGCTGTGCTGTGTCAGACTGGAAGTGATGCAACTTCTAGATGCCTGCTGAGTCATGGGGGAAGTGAGGTAACCTCCTCTGGACATGGACATTGGACACTGTACTAATTATGCGGACTCGGAGCCTTATGAGGTCATATCCCTGGACTATGGGAACTGCTGACTCATCCGGATATGGTGCAACCCTCCTTGGACATTGCGTGGGCAAGGGAGGGGTTTGGGGTATAAAAGGTGTGTTTGGGTGGCGGGACTTTGCTTTAGCTTCACAAGTTTTGTACCTGCAATAAAATCGTGTTGGACCGTGCTACTATCTACGCTTGTTTCCTGACCGAGATTGGAGAGTCATTACAGAAGCTAAAGCCCGTTTCGACTTTCCCAGAAATGGCGGAGGTCGGCGAGAGGAGGAGGAGTATATCGATATGTGGAACCTTGCTCCTGATGAGATCCGGAGAACCATGGAGTGGGAATGGACCACTATTGACCATGTGGGATTCCCGGACGAGTCCAGAGAAGCGATGGCGTCTTGGCGTTCGTCAGCTCAGGTGGACGAGCTCAGAGAAGCGGAGGAACAAAGGTTGTGGTCCGGTCAGGTGAGCTCCAGAGGAGGTGTATCCAGAGAAATGGAGGCAAGAGCTCCCATTCAGGTGGATTTCCGGATGACCGGAGGAACCAGAGAAGCTGTGCGGAGAAGTGGGCCAGCTCAGGTGGATCAGTAGATGGCAGGACCAGAGAAGCTGCGAGGAAGGTTGCCCCAGCTCAGGTGGACCTGGAGGATAGTGGAAGTGAAACCACTGAACCAGAAGCACCGTCAGAGTTGGAAGTGATGTGGTGCAAGATGGAGGCGATGGAGCAAACTCTGAGGAGGATGTCCCGGGCGATGTCGCGGAGGGAGCCGGTGGATTCGGTGTGGAGTGCCCCTGGAGGAGCAGATTTTACTTTTTACTCCTGGATGGATGAGCGTCCTAGATCTCCTTCGGGAGTGTGGACTGCAGGGGATCGCCCGGAGGAAAGCCAAGGGGTCCCTGTGTCAGAGGAAAAACCGGTTCAGGTGAATCCGAATCTCCCGCAGCCAGCTGGAATGGGGAGAGGAGTTCGGAGGTCAGAGGCCCCCCAGTGGGGGGGAGTACAGTCCCAAGAGTTTGGAGGACGGTTGAAGAAGGAACCTTTGCGAGTAGAATTTGAGGGAGAAGCTTGCAAGGTGGCCTTCTTCATTGCTGCAGTACATGACCATATGGAGGATTACGGTCATTTATACCCAAGCGATTGCAGTAGAGTACGTGCCATTGGAGGTGTTCAAGGGACGAGCGGCCGAATGGTACATTACAATGCCATGATCGCAAGGACCCATGTTTAAGAACTGTTCGGCCTTTCTGCAAGCCATCCGAAATCGTTTCCGTGATCCTTTGGAGAGGATTAAAGCCAAGGAGGCATTGCGCAGCTTGGTTCAGGGCCCCCGATCGGTGACGGAGTATGCGGAGGAGTTTATGAGTTTGGCGGGTAAAGTCGCTGAGTGGTCCCAGGCAACGCTGCTGGAGCTTTTCAAGGATGGTCTGCGGAGGGAGATCCTGGAATGGTGTTTGCATCGAGATGATCTGGGTGACGTGGACGGTTGGATCCAGCTTGCTGGCAGTGTGGAAGGATCTTAGCCCAGGTGCAACGGCGAAGTTCCAATCGGCGAGGTCAGAGGCCAGGGACGCAACTTTGGAGACGGACGGTTTCGGGAGGAGAGGCCAGGCGTGGTAGCGGTGACGGACGTCCCAGTGTTATGAAGAAACCTGTGATGGGAAGGGGCCTCTGTTTCATTTGCTCCCAACCAGGTCATCTCAAGATCCCAGTGCCGGCAGAAGCAGTTGCGGATCAGAAAAAGGTGGCTGCAGCTAAAGCAGCTATAGGTGACAATATGGACTCAAAGAGTGTTGGGGGTGAGTGCCCCAAGTGTACAATGTTCATTGGGATTGTATAAAGGAGAGGTGGTAATAGAGAAACAAGCATTGGTTGATTGTGGGTGCTCGGAAAACATCATGTCGCCAAAGCTGGTAGATAGTTTAGGGAGAAACTAAAAATTACCAGTGCCTGTGATCTTTATTCAGTTAGATGGGTCTTCTATTGGTGAGGGACCGTCTTTATTGGGAACTAAAGATTTGAAAGGCCGGGTGGGCCCTTGGGAAGGAAACATCGACTTTGTGGTGGCACCAATTAAGGGTCATGAGGTAGTATTAGGATTGCCATGGCTTGAGCAGGCTAACCCCAAAATTGATTGGAGGACTGGGGTTTTGCAATGTGAACCGAATGTGGAAAGAAAAGAGTGGGTTAAGGTGCAGGGAGTGCCCGAGGAATATGGGGATTATGCAGATGTGTTCAACCCCATATTAGCCCAAAGTCTCCCCCCTTTCCAAACTGTTCAATGTCGGGTAGATGTTAAGGAGGGGGCAGTATTGCCGAAGCCCAAGATATATGCTATGACGGTGCAGGAGAAAGTAGCTTTAAAGGAGCAAATTGACAAGTATTTAAGGAAAGGGTTTATCCGAAGGTCCGAGTCCCCTATTGCTGCGCCAGTGTTATTTCGGGAAAAGAAAGATGGGAAATTGCGATTGTGTATTGATTACAGGGGTCTGAATGCTATTAGTACTACCAATTGCTACCCTTTGCCACTAATCAAGGATTTGTTAGGCCATCTGGGGGGAGGTAGGTTTTTCACTAAATTGGATTTGATAGACGCGTTCCATATGGTGAGGGTGAGGAAAAGTGACCAATGGAAGACAGCTTTCTCTTGTCCCTCGGGCTGTACGAATGGGTCGTGATGCCATTCGGATTGGCTGGAGCTCCCGGTATTTTCATGCAGTTAATAAATGAGGTGCTGCACCCCCTTTTATATAAGGTGGTGTTTGTATATTTAGATGATATTGTGATTGTGACGCGTACCAAGGAGGAGCATTTGCATTTGGTTCGAGAGGTGTTGGAAAGATTGAGGCAAGCTAAGTTATATGTCAAGTTGAGTAAATGTGAGTTTGGTAGAAACCAGATTGATTTTTTGGGTTACCGGATTAGCGAGAGTGGCGTGGCTATGGATCCGACTAAAGTGGAGGATATGTTGAGCTGGGAGGCTCCACAAACCCGTAGGCAATTGCAGGCTTTCCTGGGTTTGGCAAATTTTTTATCACACTTTCATCCCGGCGTTTGCGACGATAACTCTTCCTCTACGGAGTTGTTAAAGACTAAGGGGAAGGGGGAGTCTAAGAGGACTAGGGTCCCCAGGCTCTAAGTTAAGGTGGACAGATGAGTGTCAGGAGGCTTTTGTGAGATTGAAGAGGGCTTTCACTAGCGGCCCTTTGTTGATGCATCCTGATATGGAAAAGCCTTTTGTGGTACAGTGCGATGCCTCGGCGTGGGCATACGGGGGAGCGTTGTCGACAGGGGAACTTGAGACCCTGTGCTTATTTTTCTAAAAAGTTTGGAGAGCAGAAAGGAAATGGCCAGTGTGGGAGAAAGAGGCGTTTGCTGTGAAGAGTGCATTGCAGACGGCGTCAGTTTTAGAAGGGGCTGTTTTCCTTTTGTGGTGCTGACTGACCATCAGAATTTACAGTATCTAAGGAATCCTCAGAAGCTATCTCCCAAATTGGTGAGATGGGCTCAATATTTTGCGCGGTTTAATTCTTCGTTGCAACACATCAAAGGGAAGGAGAATGTGGTGGCTGACGCTTTATCTCGTTATCCTCATGTGGGGGAGGATTCTGTTACTAGGTCAGAGGAGGTGTTTTCCAGGGAGCAATGGGGTCTGGCGGTGCAGACAAGGTCTCAAGTGAAGACGGAGGTGAAGGAGGAGAAAGAGGTTGTAGATGAATGGTGTTTAGAGTTGCAGAAGGTGTATGAAGGAGATGTTTGGTTGAGTAGTCATAAGAAGGAGTGTAAGTGGTTGAACGGTTCATGGCTTGTGGGAACTAAGGTGTATGTGCCTCAAAGTGTGAGGAAGAAAGTGTTAAGGCTTAATCATGATCATAAGACTGCAGGCCATTGGGGAGTTACCAAGACCCTCTTGAATGTGAAGAAACGTTATTGGTGGCCTGGTATGAGGACAGAAGTTAAGGAGTATGTAGGGAGTTGTGAGGATTGTGTGCGAAGCAAAGCTCCCGCTGCTAAGCCACAGGGTTTGATTCAGGTAGTGGCTTCTCCCGGTGCGGCCATGGACGCATGTTAGTACAGATTTTGTGGGGGAGTTGCCCTCTAGTCGCGGATATGGACATATGGACGGTGTTGGATCTGTTTTCTAAGCAGGCTCATTTCGTCCCTTGAAAGGGTTACCTTCAGCTGAGAGGTTAGCTGAATTGTATGTGCAGCATGTATATAGATTGCACGGGTGTCCGGAGCAAGTGCTTAGTGATCGTGGGGTGCAGTTTACTGCCCGGTTTTGGGAACGGTTTCTGGAGGTGTTGGGGGCTGAGAGGAGGCTTACGACTGCTTACCATCCTTGCTGCAATGGGGCGTTGAGAGAACGCAGAAATCTTTGGGAGGTTATCTGCGTATTTTCAGTAATAGGGAGCAGAACAACTGGTCGGATTTGTTGCCATATGCTGAGATGGCGTATAATAGTTCAGTGCATTCTTCTACTGGAAGGTCGCCTTTTGAAGTAGTTTATGGCCAGGATGTGGCCCCTTTGCCTCAGTTATTGGAGTTAGGAAAAGAGGAGAAGAGTGATTGGAGAGTGCGAGCGCAAGATGAGTGGAAGGAGGTGACTGAAACCCTGGGGAAAGCGCAACGGTCATATAAGCTGTTCGGAGATCGGTGAAGGCAAGAGGGAGAGGTGTATGCTGAGGGAGACCTAGTGTGGTTGTCCACTCAGAATTTAAAGTTAGGCTTACACCCTCGAAGAAATTAGGCCCGAGATACATTGGCCCATTTAGGATTGAGCAGGTGGTAAATAGGGTTTCGTATAGGTTAACTTTGCCAAAGGGATTGGGTAAGGTTCACCCTACATTTCATTGTAGTTTATTAAGAAGTACATGGGTCCCCTACCTCCCAAGGACTGAATGGTATTTTGTTTCTGCAGGGGGAGACGCGGTGGAGAAGGACATTATGTCAGAGCTGGGAAATCTGAGCTTTGAGGAAGTTCAGATCCCCAGTCTGCCCTGAGATGGTATTGACCTTGTCCCAGTTATGTGAGAGCTGTGCTGACCTTTGCTCTAGTTCCTGAGAGGCTGTGCTGTGTCAGACTGGAAGTGATGCAACTTCTAGATGCCTGCTGAGTCATGGGGGAAGTGAGGTAACCTCCTCTGGACATGGACATTGGACACTGTACTAATTATGCGGACTCAGAGCCTTATGAGGTCATATCCCCTGGACTATGGGAACTGCTGACTCACCCGGATATGGTGCAACCCTCCTTGGACATTGCGTGGGAAAGGGAAGGGGGGTTTGGGGTATAAAAGGTGTGTTTGGGTGGCAGGACTTTGCTTTAGCTTCACAAGTTTTGTACCTGCAATAAAATCGTGTTGACCGTGCTACTATCTACGCTTGTTTCCTGACCGAGATTGGAGAGTCATTACAGATTTCCTTTATTTCTAACTGAAATCTATCAATAAAATATGGAACACAAAACAATGAGCCTTTGAAGGGAACATGTTGATTTGAAGATTCAGCCCAATGAAGATACATCCCAAGGCAATTGCTTCAATCTCTCATGCACATAAAGTAATACTGAAACTTCTACAACAAAGACTTTTTTTAAGACAGAGCAAAAAATGATAAATATTCAAGATTGTTTCAGGAAAAGGAGAGACAAACACATTGGATAATGGAGCACACTAAAGATTTTCAGGAAAAAATCCATATGCTTTGTAGATTATAGAGAAGCCTTTGATTGTGTTGATCATGGAAAACTATAGAGCACTCTTATAGAAATGGGTGTGCTATTGTGGGACCCCAGCCTCCATTCCAGCCCGGGGGGCGGGGCCAGGCCCCGGGGGTGCCAATTGCCCTGGATCAAGATGGCAACAGTCAAGGGCCTGATGGGTATGAATCAGCTGAGGACAGTTTGCAATGGGACGATACTTGACCTCCTGTTTACTCTGATGATGAGGACAGGCAGATTCCAGCTCGGACTGTGAGTATGAGAGACCTGGGGTTTCATCTCCCAGGAACGTGTGTTTACCCCACCTGCTCCTCAGCTATGGGAGATGAGGAGCTGTTGGACTCTCAGGCTGATAACGGGCCAGATGGTGTGGACACAGAGCTCTTTTAACCGGAGGAGTGATATTGTGTCTTCGTGCAGAGATTGGCGACGGGGAACTGAGAAACGCTGGATTCACAAGGGAGGAATTTAACTATGCCTTCTGTGAGAAAATACTTCAGATTGGAGGCCACGTCGTTACTGGAAGGACACTTTTGGTTGCTCTCAAGTTCCAGGAGCTGTAGTTTCAGCTAGCCTAGTTCCAAGTACCTTCAAGTGACTTTGAGTTGTCTTCAGGATTTTTGGACTGCTTGTTTCATGTTTGGATTTACCTTGCTTTTCTCATGGACTTTTGATTGATTTCTTTGCCTTGGATTACTTTGATGAACTTTCCCTTGTTTTGATTTTTGCAACTGGACTCCTTTGAACTTTATTACTTTTACCCGCTTTACCATTATTGACTTTCAATAAATTGTTAATTGCCAATCGTCTGGGGACCGGCCAGACCAGTGTTGTGACAGCTATAATGTTTGATTATTCGGATGTGTAATCTATACTCAGGACTAGATAATACAAAGAAATTGAATGGTTTTCAGTTGATGGTAGGGTTAGGCAAGGCTGGATTTCATCATCGTATGCTGCACATATCATGTGTAAAGCAGGATTAGACTCAGGAGGAAAAGGTGTGAAAATTGGAGAAAAAACGCCAACAATTTAAGATATGCAGATGACACTATACTACTAGCAGAAAATAGTGAAGACGTGAAATTATTACTAAACAAAGTCTACAAAGAAACTGCCACATTTAGAGCTGAACTTTTTAGAAAGACAAAGAGAGTGACAGATTTTTTTTTTTGAAAACTTTAAAACAGATATGAAGACATTGAAATGGTTCATGTTTTTCCATACCTTGGCTCAGCCATTTTTGTGTGTGTCATGATTGACTTGAGAAACTGCAAATTGCTTCTGGTGTGAGAGAATTGGCCATCTGCAAGGGCATTGCCCAGGAATGCCCAGATGTTCTTGATGTTTTACCATCCTTGTTGGGGAGGTTTCTCTG
>JARBWK010004205.1:0-10827 GCA_030556195.1 Anolis apletophallus | reverse complement strand
GAAGCTCCACCCGGTGTTTCATCGTTCATTGCTCCGCCGCGAAGGGGTGCGGCCTGACGTGGCGCAGCCGCCGCCTCCCCTTGATGCGATGGCGAGGAGGAGCTGGAGGTCCAGGACATCTTGGATGCTCGCATCCGCTACTGGAAGTTGGAGTATTTGCTTGACTGGAAGGGGTTGGGCCCGGAAGAACGTTCATGGACCCGGGCTCGGGATGTCCATGCTCCGGATCTGGTGGCTCGTTTTCACCGCAAGTACCCTGACAAACCCAAACCTCGAGGGCGGCCTCGGAGGGGCCCTGAGGGGGGGGATAGTGTAGCACAGCAGTTCTCGTTTGTGCCTGGAGGGCAGGGAATAGGTCCTGGGGTTCCATTAGCTTTGGGGCCTGCAGCAGCAGAGGTGGATTCAGAGGATGAGCTAGATGATTGGGGTGAAGCACAGGGCCCTTCGGATGGGCCTCGTTCGCCTGCAGAGAGTTTGGCATGGGACGAGATGATGTTTGGGCCCAGCATAGATTCCGATCACCAGGTGGAGATGGGAAGCAGCGAAGGGAGTTCTGAACACCCGGGGAGGAATTCCCAAGAGTTTGAAAGTGTAAACATGGACGAAGCCGAATGGGAAAGTGCTAGGGACGAAAGTTCTCAGGAAGATAGCGACACAGCTGCTGAGAGGCAAGGTCGCTCCTTCGATAGGAGACGGGACATTGAGTCTACCAGGAGGGTTTGGTCTAGGGTCCTAGACCGACCGAGGTCCGTGAGCAGAGTTGGAGACGGAGCCTAGAGGCGTCGCGGACCTCGGCCGAAGGATTAAGTATAGGATCCGTGGGAACGCATCCTCAGTTCTCCGCCACGTCTTTTCTGAATAGGCGTGAAGCGGAGTGGGACCACAAGCTAAGCCGTGGTCATCAAGCCTTGCCTTGCATTTGCCTTGCCTTGTTTCTTGATCCGCATTGGATTGCGGAGCCCTGCCTCGTTTCTTGAACCGCATTGGATTGCGGAGCCTTGCCAAGCTTCAAGTCTATTTGCTACGTTACTTTGGACAAACTTGCTTCTTACCTTTTGGACAATTGCTTATTATTGGACTATATATTCTTTGGAACTGTTTTTATACTCAATAAAGTAGTTAGCCTTCAGTACGTCTCTGTGTGTGTGATTAAGGGGCCCGCTAAGTCCGTGATCGTGACAGTAATATACAACAAGGCTGACTATACATTCTTTGTGATCAATGTTTTCAATATATGGCGAAGGAATGTTGAAGGAACAATACTAGTAATACTCATTCTTTTTTATTCTGCCCTAAAATAATAATTTTGCTATTAGCGCTGCTGCTGCTTCTGTATCAGGACAACTTGCTCTGAGTATTAGTTCAGACTAAAGAACTATTCAAAATATCAATGCTACCCTGCCCCTCAAACAGGTTCAAAACCTTGGAGAGCTCTTTCCCCTGCAAGCTAAAACAGGGAGCAGATTATCCATTGTTCCATAAACATGGGAGCAACTAGTTGCTGCTGGCTACACCATTTTTTTTCCCATTTCTTTCTCTTCGCTACTCTATATACAGTAAAGAATTTCACAGAAGTGGGCAAAATGGCCTATAGGCTGCATGTGGCCCAAGGAGCTGTTTTCGTGGCCTCTAAGAGCTCCTCAAAGGTAAGAAACATTGTCCCAAAATGCCCTCTAGGAGGACTTCTGTCATGTTTTGAGGCTCCCGTGGATCATGTTATGTTCAAGGGAGAATTTTCTTTTTAAAAAATCAGAAGACATTTCCTTTTTCTTTTAAAAAGACTCCCTAGAACCCAAAATTGCCTAGATGGCCTTTAAAACATAGCAAAAATATCCCTCTACCCTGTGGAAGAGAGCTTACTTGGAGCATGTATGTATTCAGATAGTTCCATGAGGTGGAAATAAGGAACAAGCGTCTAATGACCTCATCAGATTGGGTGAAATCTTTGACATGTGCTGGTTCTCCTTTCCTTTTATGATGGAGCCCGCCATCTCCCCTCCCAGAACACATTGCAACTTCTGGTGGGAAAGAAGGTGAAACGGCACATGCTGCCATGGCAGCAATATGGGAGGCTTCCTGTGTTGCCTTAGATAAACAGGGAGAAGCCAGGTGAGGGACACTTCCCTCATAGGATGAGAACTTGAGTGAGTTGGGCAATGCGGGGCATGGGGCAATGGATTCCCAATGCCCCCTGATGGGCACCGCCAGAATTGCCATGATCCATGTGATTCCAGCAGCACATTAAATGAGGTTATTGGGGTGTATATTCACTGTAGAATTAATGTAGTTTGGCATCATTTTCACTACCACGGCTCTATAATAATGAATCAAGGGAACTATAGTTTTACAAGACCTTTAGCCTTCTTTGCCAAATCACATAAAATCATGGCCAGACATAGCTGGTACATGGAGAATGGTAGTGGTATGGCAGGATGGCAAGCATTAATTAGGTGCTGTCAGACATTGAACGCCTGTCTAAACAGCCAGATCTTGCAGGACCTGCAGAACGCCATCAGGTCCTGCAAGGCTCGTGTCTCCGGTGGCAGCGAGTTCCATAGAACCGACGCCGCCACTGAAAACGCTCTCTGCCGCGTGGTAGAGAGCCTGCAGGACTTCATACCCGGGACTTCAAGTAAGTTAAGCCCCTCTGAGCGCAGTGATCTTCTGGGCGCATATGGGGTAAGCAGCTCCTTCAGGTACACTGGCCCCAAACCATATAAGGCCTTGAAAGTCAAAACTAACACCTTGAAGGAGACCCGGAATTTAATGGGCAACCAGTGCAGTTCACGCAGGACTGGCGTTATATGCGCCGTTCTTGGGGCTCCTAACAGCAAGCGAGCTGCCGCGTTCTGCACCAGTTTAAGTTTCCGGATCGCCGACAAAGGCAGGCCAATGCCCAGCACGTTACAGTAATCGAGCCTCGAGATGACCGTGGCTTGGATCACCATGGCCAGGTCGCGGCGAGGGAGATAGGGAGCCAGACGTTTCGCTTGCCGCAGATGGTAAAAGGCTGTCTTGCAGGCACAAGCAATCTGTGCCTCCATAGACAGCTGCAGGTCCAGCCGGACCCCCAAGCTCTTTACTGAGGACTGCGGGCATAGTGCCACGCCGTCAAACGTCTGCAGCTGGATCGCCCCCCCCCGGCGGCCAAGCCCCAAGATCTCCGTCGTCGCCGGGTTCACCTTCAACTTACTGGCTCGTGGCCATCCAGTTACGGCTTCTAGGCAGAGTTGGAAATTATCGGGTACAGATTCTGCCCCAGGGTCCATCCTCAGAACGAGCTGGGTGTCATCAGCGTACTGATGACATTCCAGCCCGAAACTTCGCACCAATTGGGCGAGTGGTCGCATCTAGATGTTAAATAACAGCGGGGAGAGGATGGCCCCCTGAGGGACCCCGCAGTGTAAGGCGGAGCCCTCGGAGACCACCCCTCCCCACTTCACTCTCTGCAGGCAGTTTTGGAGGAAGGAGGACAGCCAGTTGAGAGCTGTGCCCCTCACCCCCGCCACCGCCAGGCGGTGTGTCAAAAGTTGGTAATCGACAGTATCAAACGCTGCCGTGAGGTCCAATAACACGACCAGCGCTGATCCGCCTCGGTTCAAGTGGCAACGGAGTAGGTCTGTGATGGAGACCAGTATGGTCTCTGTCCCATGGCCAGAACGGAAGCCGGACTGGAAGGGGTCTAGCCAGGTTGCATCATCCAAGAAAGCCTGCAGCTGCTCCATTGCTGCCCTCTCAATTACCTTGCCCAGGTACGGTAAGTTGGACACTGGGCGGTAATTGGAGGGAGCCGCAGGGTCTAACCCTGGCTTCTTCAGCAATGGAGTTACCACCGCCTCTTTTAACTCCTCTGGAAAGGCTCCTTGCTCAAGGGAGCAGTTGACTATATTTAACAGAGGGTCACATAATCCCTCCATGCAAGATCGAATCAGCGTGGAGGGGCCGGGTCGAAGAGCTGCGACTATCTTGTCAACATCCTCTGCGTCCAGTGGTCGAAACCGGTCGAAGGTGGATCCGGCGGAGGGCCACGGAGTCTCAAGCTCCTGTACTGTATCAACTGTGGCGGGCAGATCCCGGCGGAGCGTCGCAATCTTGTCTGCAAAATGATTCTGGAAAGCCTCGGCGGTAAGAGCCCAATCATCATTATTTGGAATGGTAGGGACCATCGTGAGCTGCCGAATTATCTTGAACAATTGGGCCAGGTGTGAGTCTGCAGACGCTATCAAGGAAGCATAATGGGAATTTTTCGCTTCCTTTGTAGCATGCTCATAAGCTTCCATAAAGAGCTTATAAGTTGATTCCGAAGGTCCATCACAGAGCTTCCTCCACATGTGCTCTAGCTATCTCTTCCCCCGCTTCATGGTTCTTAGGTTTTCTGTAAACCACGGGGAACGGTCCTTGCGGGGTCGGAGAGGCCGTTTAGGGGCAATCTCGTCAAGAGCGGTGGATAACTTGCTGTTCCAGGTGGTAAGTAGCTCCTCGAGACAGGCTCCAGGTCCCTCAGGGCATTCAGGAACCTGGTTGGTTCCATAAATCCCTTCGGGCGAACCCAAATCGGTTCGGCACCCTTGCCGAGGGGTGGTGTTAACTCAACCTGGACTCTTAGAGCACAGTGATCCGACTATGGCACCTTGATTACAGAGGCGACGGACACTTGGACACCCACAGAGAAAATCAGATCGAGGGTGTGTCCAGCCCGATGTTTGGGGCCCAAGTTTGTGAGGGAGAGGCCTAGTGCCACCATGGTCAACACTAGGTCCCCTGCTGCAGATGGAAGGGAGGCTGTGTCAGCGTGGACATTGAAGTCCCCCAGCACCACAAGTCTAGGGAACCTCAATGCCCATTCAGCCACAGTCTCCAACAGCATGGAGAGACTCCTCGCTGGTGCGCTAGGTGCTCGGTACACCAACAAGAAGGCTACACTCTCCGGGGCTCCCCACATCAGGCCAACACTTTCAATCCCATCTGTTTCCAGTGCAGAGAGCGCTCTAAGATGTAACAGGTCACGGGAGAGAATGCCCACTCCACCTCCTGGCCTCCCATTCCTATTCTGGTGAGTAACAACATAATCAGGGAACGCTAACTCGTGCAGGCAGTTTTCATCGCCATCGTTGATCCAGGTTTCAGTTATGCAGCAAAGATCGACTCGCTGTAATCTATAATATCTGCTTTGAAATAGATTATCTGAGCCCACACTGGCCTATAATCGAGTTCAATGTTGATTTTATACAGCTGTGTGGAAGGGCCCCCAGATAACTATTTTTCCTAAGGAGCTTGCCACAGTGAATCTTATTTTAGACAACAGAAAGGGAAGTGGACTTGCCATTCCTCTAGTCTTCTGAAAACCTGCAGTGACAGCACCAAGACAATGGTTCCCATTGAGCTTTGAAACAAACAACCTGAAATTCATTGGACTTTTGGATTCATTTCACAAAAGATGTAAGAAGAAAAAGCTACATTTTGGCATTTGAGCGTTTACTCTTGAATGCTGGTGTAGCAACTAGTGCAAACAATGATTGTATCAGATACTTTGTGACATTTCCAAATCAGCATGGAAGATTTGTGCAAAAAAGGGTAACCAAGAGGCTTTCTGGATTGAGATGTGCACACATTTTAATGTACATTTGATCAAACTTAATGAAATGCTTTTTCGGGGCCAATACAAGAACAAAAATTTATTCAATACAAAGTTGCTTTTTTTCATAATAGTATAATCTCATCCATCATTCCCACATCTTTGCCCCTTCCTTTGTTGCCAATCTCTGAAAAGAACATGCCAACAATGTAGCATTGGTTGTGCCAGGATATCTCTGTGATTTAGACTAGGAATCCTTATATGGCCGAACCAGGAAGCCCCAAATCCAGCAGAGAGTCCCCAGTATTCCATTTGGCCCAAGGCCTAAGTTGCACCAGGACCAGACCCTTTTTTTTTCCTTCTGCCCCACCCAGTTCCAAAGTTCACCACACCAACTTCGTCCCTCCCAGTACACCCAGCCACCATTGCTTCCCCTCACCCCAACTACACCACATGTGCACAGCCCATCGCACATTCAGACCATTTTAGCAAGGCCCACAGCATAGCAATAAAACCAGGACATCCCCCCAGCACCACCAAAACCCACACATGGCAACCTCACATTAAACCCCATAAAACAGACCACAGCAAGACCAAAGCCAAAATACATTTTCCCTCCCATTCAGTTCCCAGAGCACCAATGCATACATCAGAAATACTTCATCTAACTTTGCATAAACAATAGAATAGAACATTTCCCCCAGCGCCCACACCATCCCATACATTACCATAACCCACACAATCCCATAAGCCAACCCCTGCACAAAAATCACAAACTCTCTTCCATGCCACTAAGCCACAACAGACTGGCTACTCTCCACCCAGGCCTGTGCAAGGCCGCTGCAGTACCACCACCCACCACAAGGGCCGAAACGCCCGTCCCTCCCCTCCCCGCTATAAGAAAAAACCCCAAAACAACCCAAACACTACAAACAAAACAACAAACCAGACCCTTCCCCTTGTCCCTACCTTATCTTCCATCCTTCTCCGACCGTCCGACACTTCTGGCCTCTAGGGGGGCCGCGGGCGAGACGCACCTCTGCAGACTCGCCCGCCCCAGACGCCATCTTGGAAAAGTGGGGGCCCTTACCGAGGGTGGGGGGCAAGGAGCGGAGCGATCCGCGGATAAGTGAGATCAGCCATAGGAAGAGTGGATTCAGTATCCACAAGTTGGAAGTTCCCCCAATCTGCCCCGTTGTTGCCCCAAAAGCACTCTGCCTCTTCCCCCATCTTGTCTCTCTGCTTTCTTTCTTCTCCCGTTCTCCCTCCCATGCCTGGGGAAGCCGAAAAGCGGCCGCTCGCAATCAGCGGCCTGGCTCTCAGCTGAGCGCTCTGTTTACCCGAGGACACTCGGCCCCCACCTTTTTTTCGCATTAAGTCCCATAGCCTCGAGCAGCAATAACGGATCCAAAACCGGCAGCGGGTCAACGGTTTTGGACTGTAAGGATCCTGAAGGGGGGGAATGGGACCCCAAGCCTCTTGCCGACCGGGAGGCACGGAGCCCAAGTACCAGAACTCTTTTCTCTCTGCTTTTTGACCACTTCTTCCTTGAACGAATGAAGGTCCCTTTGCCTGGCTGGAAACTGCCAGGGAAACCAAAGAGAACAACCATGGACTATGGGGAAGGAAAGATGCCTTTGCCTCGATGGATCGCCTCCAGAAGGGTTAAGGGAAGGGATCCATGCAAATAGGGGGGCCTCGAACCAATAACCCGGGTCTGTGCAGGCTGGGACCTGAAGTTCACCCAAGGACACTGGTCATGGACTCTTCCTGCTGCCATTTCCCACTGCTTTGAGTTCAGCTCCATGTGGGCTGACCCAGGATCCCCACCCTCAGACTCTCTCTCCCCTGATCACAGACTTTATAGTTTCCCCAAGTACACTGGCCCATTTTGCCCTTTCTTCATGCTACATAACCCGGATTATTCCTGGACTGCTCTTCACAGCTGATTCCAGCAAGAGCCTTGCCACAGCCCATAGATCATGGACCCCAGAGGCTCCCTATCTGGGTAAACCGTGTCCGATGTTTTCCGGAGGGGTTTTGCCCAGATTGCAAGGGGACTGAAAGGGAACCCAGGTCTTTTGGGCTTTGGGAGAAGCAGTTCACCAAGGACACTCTACAGTTGAACATTCCCAGCCCTTTCCCTTCTGACCACATGGACTTTGTGACTCTTTGCCAATCTACTGCACTCCAGAAGTCATTCTGCCCCTTTGGAGAATTATAGTTTCCACAAGGACGTTCCTTCCTTTGGACATTTCCTGCTTTCCCCTTTCACATCATGGACCCTCAAATGACTTTGCCTCTGCTTGGCACCCCAGCCCCAAAGGCTCTACAGTTCTCAAGGACCATGGAGGACTACAACTCCCTGGAAGTGCCTGTTTTGAAGATCATTACTCTGGGAGCAACAGCTGCATGGGAATGTATTTGGGGATGATTGTTGGGGATCTCTGTGTTTGTCCTGTCTACTCTGTACCCCTGATGTGTTCCCCTTTTGTATCAATGTAACTTCTAAGTTAATGCCCTCAGCAGAGCGTTCCAAGGATGAACAGCGCAATAATCCATTTTTCTACCCAATTTTACCCTGCACAAATAATAACTTTGGGGAAGGGACGTTGGGTTCCTTCGTGGGGTGAGGCCCACTCTCCTTATGCCCAAGACTTCCCTGCATAGGTCTCTATTATTCTCGGAGCTTGGCCAATAATAGGGAATATGTAATGGTCATGTAAACAGACCCAAAACACGGTTGCTTCATGCGAGCTTCAGAACCTCGCAGCCAGCCCCAATAGCTCTCTCAGGACCATTTTAAACTAAGCAACCATGCTTCCAAACCCTACCAGGACTCTATCTGCGGAGAGTCCCCCTGGTAAACAAATAATACATTTTCTGGCCAAATGATGCTTTTTTTCTCCAATATGGGAGGGAGGTCAGGTGTTCTGTGGAACATAGATTCCGCCATTATGAGCCTGGATCCCCCCGCTCGTGTCTCCCTTGGCCTTGGAGCTGGACCCCAAGGGATCATGGGCTCTGGCAAACCCTGAGTCACACAGCCACCCCAGAGCTGACCAGAGTGGGCTTCGGACCCCCGCTCACCGGCTGCAATAAGTTATACTTTGGCCATTTTTAACTAAGAAATCATGCTTCCCGCTAGACTGAAACTCTCAACACAAAGGAGTTTCAGCCAGGACAAAAGATTCCCATTAAGGCACTCAGGACAAACAATAAACAGGAAGGTGGGCTTTCACATCGAAGGCCCTCCAGCCGCAAGGTATCTCAGCCATAAGTTACTTCCTCCACCCAGCCGTTTCTCCCTTTGTGTCTTTTCCCGCCTTGCTAGCTAGCTAGGATAGGCTCGTTCGAATTCTGGCGCGCTTCTCCTATTGGCCAAAGCGCGCCGGTCTCCTCCTGGCTCAGCTGACTTTGACAGCCAGGCCAATCAGCTGAAGCTACTCGTGGAAGGGGAAGGCGCCCGATTCAAATGTAAATGACTGCTTTTGACTGCTTTTCTATATATTGGACTGCTTTTCCATTAAATACTATGTTTTTGCCTTTGGATTCCTGGCGTGGCATTACATCCTATTCAGCTGAATTAGATCCTTCTCTCGGTAGTGGCGTTCTTCCGTCTGGGTGAGCATTGATCTGGGTTCTTTGGGATTTGTAGTTCTGGGAAGATCATCCAGATTTTGGGCCTCAATCCTCGCTTTTAGGGGCGGCCTGGGCTCTGTCCCCTTAAGGGAAGGCCCCCAAAACGTGGTTCGGTAATACTTATAACTAGAAAGCTTTCTTAGTGGTGAATTTTTATAAGGATAAAGTTTGCTGTGTTAGATGCCAGCACTGGGGACTGTGAAATTTTTTTTGTGAATCTCTGTTTTGCACACTTCCCCAAATTCTATGAAATTCTGTTACTCAGAAACCAAGGCCTGATTAGTACAGCATGACCCCCATATCTATAGGGGAGATATTTCAAAACCCTCTGTGCATACTTGAAACCATGGATAATAGTGAACAATGATACTTACATTCCAAAGAGAGTTTTGTTTAGTATGTCAATGTTCAGCAATCTGACATATGTGCATCTATATAATATAGTAGTATTTACTTTGAACAGGGAAAGAAGATTTTGGTTAGAATTTCTAATTTTCTATTTTCCTTTAGTAGAAACTCTGAAGAACCATATGTCAATGATCTTTTTCTTTTAGCTTCATAAGAAGTAAGTACTTGTGTACACCTTCCAGATGGATGGAAATAATACTTTTCCCTTGGGAGTTTTTTAAAATAAAAAACCCACTGCAAACAAATGCTTCTGCCCAGAGCTCAGAAAGTTGTTTTTTAAAAAGTACCATTTGATTCCTCAAAGTTGTGAACTATCATTACAGCTACCACTTTAAAACTATTTAAAAACAATTTAAAAGATACTTTTCAGTTCCTTAAGTATTAACTTGAATAATTATGTTTAATTCTCATTCTACAGTAGCTGTAAAACTGTTGTTTTATTGATCCAAGGAGAAAATAAATATAAAAACATAAGAATACACAGAAAAGAGAGACAATGATAATGGAATACTTAACGGAAAGGGGATAGAAAAAGGTGTATTCTGTTTGGATTTTGGATGGAAATGTTTCTGATCAATGCATCACACAATTTTTATCCACCATTTCTATAGAGCCCTTCTACACTGCATATAATCCAGATTATCAAAACAGATAATCCATATTATCTGTTTTGAACTGGATTATATGTGTCTATAAAGCCATATAATCCAGTTAAAGCAGATAATCTGGATTTTCTATGGCAGTATAGAAGGGGCCTAGGATAGGTTTTTCTCCTATTTCATCTATGCCTCTTTTAATGCCTTGTCACTAAATACAGTTCATTCTGGCAAAGTTACCAAGGTAAAGTAAACACACCAAATACAAAGGTTCTGGTTTGAAGGATTTTCATTGCCTTACTCAAGAATACTAGAAATATGGGGACTGAAGGATAAATTCATTTATGAGGAGAAATCTAATAGGTGGGAGGGCAATGTCCTCCTTTTGCCCTCCATCTACACCCCAGATATGCACTCTTGATAAGGTCCTATATATTGCTTTTAAATTTGTGGTTTTATGATATGGCTTCAGGCATAATGCATACTAAACCTACTTCCATATTTTAGGTGCTTCTCAGCTGAAAATCAATGTGAAATGAGAATGGCTGAAGCTAAAGCCCGTGCTTAAGGCTGTTAGAGAGCAAAACTTAGATTCAGGGAAGTATC
>JARBWK010004204.1:0-10830 GCA_030556195.1 Anolis apletophallus | reverse complement strand
CTGCCCTTCCGGGCGCAGCCGGTGTCCCAATTGCCGCGGTGCCGGGGAAGGAGGAGGAAGGGAGGATTCCTCCTCCTCCCCTCCCTCCCCCCTGCCGCGAACCGGATCGCAGTGGCGGCGTGGAGAGAGGGACGGAGGGGGCGGTGCAGGGAGGAGCTGGCTCCCCATCCTCCTCCCTGCCCCCGCCTCCTCCTCCCCCCCCCAGCCGCCATTTTTTTTTAAAAAATATTTTTTAATTTTTAAAATTTTTTTTAAAAATAAATTCTTTCAGGAGGGTAGCGGGGGGCCATATCCAACAGGCTGGGGGGCCGTGTACGCCCCATGGGCTGCCTGTTGGACAGCCCTGGTATATATCAGTGGTTCCCAAACTTTTTTGGCCTACCACCCCCTTTCCAGAAAAGATTTTACTTACCACCTCCTAGAAATTATTTTAATTTAATAGCAATTAAACAGAAAGATATATGTATTGATGCAGTGGTTCTCAACCTTTCTAATGCCGTGAGCCCTAAATAAGTTTCCTCATGTTGTGTTGACCCCCAACCATATGTTCGTTGCTACTTCATAAATGATTTTGCTACTCTTACGAATGTCAATCCAAATATTTTACATGCAGGTCAAACGGCGGGCGGGCCCAAGAAGAGGGCTGCACGACCCCTCCTAAATGGCCAACCGTTCACCGCTCCCTTAAAGGAGTTCACCGCCCCACAAATTCCCCTGAGCCTCCCACTGCCCCCCTGGATCACCTCACCACCCACCAGCGGGTGGTACCGCCCACTTTGAGAATCAGTGGTATATATGCTGTAATTCACTCTGAGATCCCTCTGGGAGGTAGGGCAGAATATAAATACATTATTATTATTATTATTATTATTATTATTGACCCCAAGGAGTAAACGTCAGAATCTGCGGCTCTACAGAAACCTGTTGGGAACCTGTGATAACTTTTCCTCTAATGTTAAGCGGTTCTTCACTGAACCATCTAGAATGTTGCGCAAGCACTAAACTTACCCCACAACTCAGGGAATGTCCACATATTCATTAGCGCAATCCTTTCACAGAGCCCTGAGAATATGCCCAGAACACATAATAGACTTCGGAAGAGCCGTAGAGTTTCTCCTGATACCTCTATTGCTAGATCGTAGAGATGTGCAAAACTTTGGACATCATTGTGGGTCTCAGGGGGAAAAAAGGTGATTTATAGCTTTCTGAAACTTGACCATGTGTGGATAGGTTAGTGTAGAGCTTAATGGTTTAACATTAGAAAATGTTGAACATTTCCGCTCCCTTGGCAGCCACCTCTCCACAATAGTCGACATTGACACTGAAATACAACACCGCTTGAGCTCTGCGAGTGCAGCATTCTTCTGAACAGGCCCGGATCAGCCTCTTCGGCCGCCCGAGGCCAAGACGCCCCGCGCCGCCCCCCCCCCCCAGGGTGGGAAAGCCACGCCCCCCAGGGTGGGGAAAGCCACGCCCCCCAGGGTGGGGAAAGCCACGCCCCCAGGGTGGGGAAAGCCACGCCCCAGGGGCGGAAAGCCATGCCCCCAGGGTGGGAAAGCCACGCCCCCAGGGTGGGAAAGCCACGCCCCAGGGTGGGGAAAGCCACGCCCCTAGGGCGGGAAAGCCATGCCCCATGGCACGGAAAGCCACACCTCCAGGGCGCTACTGCGCATGTGCGGCAGCAGCCGCGCCGTCACGGCTTCCGTCGCCTCCTCCTCCCGCGACCGGAAGGAGGGCCCGAGGAGGTGGACGGAAGCCGCGCGGTACCGGCCCCACGGCTTCCGTCCACCTCGCACCTTCCTTTCGGTCGCGGGAGGAGGTGGATGGAAGCCCCACGAGCAGTGCCGCGCGGCGTCCGTCCACCTCCTCCTCCTCCTCCGAAAGGAAGGCGCGAGGAGGAAGGGAAGTCTCGCCCTCCTCCTCGCCACCTGGGCCGCCCCCTTGCAAAGGAAGGAGGCGGCCAGGAGGAGGAGGAAGGGAAGCCAGCTGGCGCGCATGCCTGCTAGGGTTGCCATATGTCCATTATTCTAAGGGACGTCCTTTATTTTGGCCCTAAAATTTGTGTCCCTTATTTTCAGGCCCTGTCCCTTATTTTTGACTAGCAGGACCGGACTGGGCGGGGTTGACCAGAGGAAGGTGCACGCTGCGGTTTCCACGGCAATGCCTGCCCAGGGATTCCAACTCGCAGGGCAGCCTGCATCCCGTTAGACGGAAGAGGCGATACAGGACTTTTCAAAGTACAGTAGACTAATTAACCGTTACCCAAGGGGAATGTTGGATCATGTTGGATAAAGATAAGTTTCTGGTTGCTTGAGAGTAACTCTTAAAATAGGCCTAGCTGTGCATCCCAATACTATACAATGCTGTGTATCCCATACTATACTATACCATTAACTATTGACATAATAATCATGAAGATGTACTGTCTTATAAAATTTATTTTATTTTAATTTTTAGACAGTGCGCTTTTAAAGTCAGCAAAGTCAAGGACTAAATACAGATGGAGAAAATAAGGCAGTTCGAATAATGTTTTTTCTGCATGACAAAGCATGCAGAAACATGCCATGTCCTGTTAAGAGGGTATAAGTCAGTTTCTTTTGTGAGTTTCAATCATTATCTGATTCTGTTAATAAAACTATTTCTACCTAATGTTTGAGTTTCAAGTCTTTAATGAAGTGTCCCTTATTTTTGTGAAAAATCCCGTAAATGTCCCTTATTTCTTATATCAAAAAATGGCAACCCTAATGCCTGCGCATGCATGCCTGCCTGCTCGTGGGGCGGAGCTTCCCTTCTTCCTCCTGGCCGCCTCCTTCCTTTGCAAGGGGGCGGCCCAGGCGAGGGGAGGCCGCCATTCCCTCCTCCCCGCCCCCTCGCAGCACTCTGATGACTCTCTCGGGAGAGGGCGGGGGGAAATCGCTGCGAGGGGGCGTTTTTTTAAAATTTTAATTTTTATATTTTCGGGGGATCGAATCCGCTGCCCCCCAAAACCTGCCGCCCGAGGCCATGGCCTAGTCTGGCCTTATGGGTAATCCGGGCCTGCTTCTGAATGAAGCAGAGTGTTTGAGGACTGGGACATCCGTAGGGAGAAGCTATTGTCCTCCCAACCCTGTTGTAGGCTTGCGAAACGTAGACTGTCTACAGACGTCACATGCAACTCCTGGAACGATTCCATCAGCGCTGACTCTGAAAAATCCCGCAAGTCTCTTGGGAAGACAAGCGGACAAATGTCAGCGTGCTGGAAGAAGCAAAGACCACCAGCATTGAAGTGATGGTCCTCCGCCATCAACTCTGCTGGACCGGCCACATTGTCCGGATGCCCGACCAGCAGTTGCTTTATTCCGAATGGAAAATGGAATGTTGGAGGGCAGGAAAAGAGACTGAAAGATGGGCTCAGGACCGGACGAAGGTAAAAGTGGAGTAAGCGAACCTTTTTTTGGCCCTCTTTGGGTCTTTAATGTGATGATGATGGCGTGTGCCTGCGCGCGCAAGTGCCGGAGCACACATGCGCTCAAACAGCTAGTTTCGCGCATGCGCTATTGGGACCGAGTGCTTCTGGTGGAGGGAGTAGCGAAACGCACTCCCAAGAGGATGAAAAGGACGGGGGAACATTTTGCAGCAGGGCCGGAGACTCCCGCCTGCGCGCCGCCCGCCCACAGAAATGGCGCGGCATGATGCGCTGAACCTGGCGGCTGTGGCCGGATGCGCCTTTGGCCATGTGGTGCAGCCGCTTACTTTACCTCCACTAAGATCCGCCCCTGGATTGGCTTAAGCGGCTGAGGGGGGAAAGGAAGGGGCCTGAGGCTGTTAGGAATGGTGGGAGTTGGAATCCAAAACACCCGGAGGGTCCAAGTTTGCCCACACCTGATATAAACCCTTTGAGGTCTGGCACTAACAGTGGCCAAAGGTGAATCAGCGCACCGTCCTTTGAGGAACCATCGCAAAACCATAACCACATGAACTCATGCTTCCAGCGACTCCAGATTTGAACACAGTCTCCTTACGTGGGACACTCATCCTCCTCTTTCGCCAAGAGCAATTTTTTCTATATTTATCTCAGCTTATTTTGCTTGGCATCCCGTTTTCACATCCAGTTCTGTGAATGAGCCAAGGTTTTTGTTTCTAATAAAACTTCTTTATTAAGTATATAAACAATATACTACAATAATACTAACAAATCCACTATTTAAATAAAAACCCAGAAATACTACAAATAACTATTCTAATCTCTTTTCCCATAAAGGACATTAAAAAAAAGACTTTTCACCTTTCAAACCAAACACAGTATATTTAACCTCTCTCGACTGTTTAAGCAATAATACAGTGCCCTCCCCCCCCTTATCCACGGACTCTGTATCCATGATTTCGCTTATTCGTGTTCCCCAAAATATTCTCTCTGGTGGTGTTTGTGAGTTTTTCTAAGGGCCTCCAATGCAATTCTATGATATGCTTCCAGCCCAAGTGTAGTTAAAATATAGGATTCTCTATGATCATTAGATCTCTATTTTATCTATTTATATAATTTTGACACGGTCGTGCATTGACGATCATAGACAACGCAACCATAAAACGCAGAAGCACTAAAATCGACAGCCTACACAACCATACAATAAGGTACCTAAACGGCAAAAAAAATCGGCCCTACATACCTCACAACCCCGACAAACACCACTCCTCAAAACGGCCAACGGAACTCCCACCCCGCCCTCTCTAGGCAGCCAGCGAAAGTTTAGAACCTTTTCGCACATGGCAGCCAAAACGCTATGGAACGATCCAACAGACTAAACAACAGAAACGCACCGCAATCCGCCTGAAAAACCAGCCCCAAAGACACCCTCCCTCCCTTCCCAAGAAACCTTCCCAAAAGAAAAACAAACCCGGACTCACTCCTTCCCACGAAACCTTCCCAAAATAAATCCACGCACATGGCGCCCCCGGCCGGACACACACGCTTCGCCACTGAATCGCCCGCCTGAAAACCAGCCCCAAATACACCCTCCCTCCCTTCCCAAGAAACCTTCCCAAAATAAAAACAAACCCGGTCTCACTACTTCCCACAACACCAGACACCCAGAAACTTACCTTACCTTCTACTGCAAACAGGGGAGGCAGCACTGGACCACGGGGGGAAAACCCCCAAAAAACTACAACAAAAATGGCTGCCGAGCCACTTCCGGTCCGGCCGAAAAGGCTCAGCCAGAAGTTGGTCCGCCAGGAAAAGGGTCTGGCCGGCAACTGCCACCCAAACACTAGCAACCGGAAGTCACGCCCACCTTCCGGCCAGAAGTGACGCCATAAAAGATGGCGCCGCCACGGAGCAGCAGCGGCAACGGGCTCCCGCCCGCCGCTGCACTCCCTGGGGGAGAGCGCCTTCCCGCCGCTGAGGCTGCCCTCCGAAGGACGGAGGGTCAAGAAGGAGGAGGCGTGGGGGCGCTGGCCTCACCTCTACTACCCTCCAGATGGCACAGGGTGAAGACAGAAGGAACGGGGTCGCTTCTGCCGCCTTGCCGCTCCCTTCGGCCCAGCCAAACACACCCACAACAACATACACTAACTTAACAACGACCAAAACCAAAACATTACAACCAAACAACTCGCGATACTTACCTCTACAGACCCACAACACAACAGACCCACACACAACGCATACATAACACTGCTAAAAAGAAAAAAAAACAGTACAACCAAACAATACACTCCACATACACACCGTATATCCACAACACACTACCACTACACACTCACAACAACAACCTACACACTCAACACCACACACTCTTCTGCAACCACCATCCCAAACACACACCACAAATCCTCCACTTGACAAATACCACCCCCACAACATGAAAGCCACAACACTTCTACATCCCACCCATCACAAGAACCCACAACGACACATCCATGACCCCACCAAGAACGTAAGTCACATCATTTCAAACCCTTACGTACCCAAACTTTCTCTCATCTCCTGAATAGGGCACAGCAACGCGTGCCGGGTACAGCTAGTATATATATAAAGGAGGACCCGTCATCGAACGACTGACAGAGACAGAGAAACCTTCCAAGGCAGAGACACCAAACTTGCCAACAAAAATAGGCCTCAGGCAAGGAAGGTTTTTAGCAAAGAAACTTCCCTCCCCCCAAACCTAGAAGGCCCCCAAAACAACGATTTTAAAAAACTACATTTCCCAGCATCCTCTGCGGCAGCCAGCGAAACCCATTGGCCAACATCGACCCACACAAAATGCAGGGAGGCTGAGTAACCATAGTAACGCTGGGCAGAGCCAGCCAAGGCTAGGATAGAATGCTGAGTGATTTCAGTTTAGTCAGTTGGAGTTTGAGGGTTAAACTGTCAAGGCCAAGATCTAGGAGGGAGACAAATAGGGCACCAGGGACACAGGCACCACTGACAAACACATACCACCAGAATAACACAAACTTGCAAAACACACCAAAAAAATCCTGCAACACAACCCCCCAAATACACAACAAACACACTGGCAAAAGCAACACCCCCTCCACATCACAACCAGCACACAGCCAGACTAAGACAACTATGTCACCACAACACACACAAAATACACCCCAAAAATACCTGACAACTTCCCCAACACAAAACCCAGGATTGCACTCACTACTCACCACTAGGCATGAGAAAAAGTTATGAAAATGATTCGTTTTAAGTAAGAAATTGTAAGAAATGCTACTTTCGAGTATTTCCGCACCTGGAACGCCAACCAGGATGTGGACTTTCTTTTTCGAACTTCGGGGGCCAGAATTTTCTTAAGTGTCGTTATTAGGTCGTAAGGGGGGGGGGCGCCCTCCTTCTCTCTCACCACCCTCCCGCCTCCCTTGCCAATAAGTATTATGGCAAGGCAAGCCCTAAACTCGCTCCTTCTTTCGGTTGGAAGCCTGGAAAAAATGTAAACAGAGAGGTTTACTCAGAAGTAAATCTGCAAAGGAGAGCACTTTGGATGAAGGGCCCTCCTTTGTGGATTTACTTCTGAGTAAACCTCTCTGTTTACATTTTTTCCAGGCTTCCTGCCTCTCCTGCCTGCCAGGATCTAAAGCATCAAAGAGTATTGGGGTGAGAAACCAACCTAATGTATAATAGAATGAATGCTACTGTAAGTGCCTAATATTATAAGTAATCCAACTGGTCATATACCTACATTCCATGCACATGCAATAATACAGCAGTAATAACAATAACAAGAGGTAAAATTCAAACCGAAGTATTCTGACTGGTCTCTCTCATGCGGTGCAAACGGGCTCTTCTCTTATTAGCCCGGGAAATTAGCCCGGAAAAGCCAGCGTTTTCTGCTTGGGTGCACACACATACATATTCTTGGGGGACGCTGCAGAATCCCGGGCTCATAGAGAAGATTCTGCAGCAAATCCCACCCAAAGAATATGTATGTGTGTGCACCCAAAACAGAAAACGCTGGCTTTTCCCGGCTCACAGAGAAAGAGCCCGCTTTGCACTGCATGAGGAGGGACCAGTCAGAATACTGGGTTTGAATTTTACCTCTTCTTATACCCATTGTTATTACTGCTGTATTATTGCATGTGCATGGAATGTAGGTATATGACCAGCCTGGGCAAACTTGGGCCCTCGCTCCCTCGGGATCAGGGTGAGAGAGAGGCAGCGAGGAGCCAGGGGGGGGGCTCCTCCTTTTCTTTTGCTGCTTCCAAGAATAGAATACCCCCTCCTCCCTCCCTCCTTCCTATTTGGAGAGTCCCATCTAGAATTCAGTGTGATTTATTCAAGTTTTGGCCTACAACTCCCAGAAATCCCAGCCAATTTACCAGCTGTTAGGATTTCTGGGAGTTGTAGGCCAAAACCATCTGGAATGCGCATGCGCTGGCATACGAACTACTAACGAATTTCGTTAGTAATTAAGTTACATTTTAGAACTTTTTGGAAAATTTTTTGTAAGTCTTCCTATTACTAATCAAAAAAAATCCCCCCCCATTAGATTTTTGATTTCCTATTTTTGGGTTCTAAACCATGCCTACTCACCACCACACACACCTCCAAATACACACACGTCCCAGGCACAATACTCAAGCAATTCCTACCCACACAACACAACACAACTTCCTATCACAACCCATCCCCCCCAACCTTACGGGACCCCGCACACACAACGCCTACCACCACCACAAACAAAAACCAACTCCACCTATACTCCAACCACAACACAACACAACACTGCACTGATACTCTACAAACACACACAAACACCCAAAACACCCCACCCACACAAGCATTCCACAACATACTACCACCCACAATGCCACCACACACCCACTAACTCACCTAAAAAGTAATACCTACACACAACACAATACGCACATAACACAACTTTGCGTCTACTGCTCAACCCATTTGTATGCCATTCCTTCCTTCCACACAGGCATAAGCTGACCCAAAAGACAAGCCATGCCTCCTAAAAAGAACAGCATCGGACGACACACTCGCAACGCTACATACATCACACAAAAAAGGGCAGAACAAACGCCAGAACAGAAAGACACTGCACTACACTAGCTTTTGCCATCACCATAAACAAGGCTCAAGGACAAACACTACAAATCTGTGGCATATACCTTGACACAGAATGCTTCTCCCACGGACAACTACCGTGTTTCCCCGAAAGTAAGACAGCGCCTTACTTTCTTTTTTTACCCAAAAAGCCCCACTACGTCCTACTTTTTGGGGTACGTCTTATATTGGACATACCCCGAAAGAATTCTTCACCCAGTAGTACCAGTAGTACCACACGGGCCGACCGCGGTACGCCTCTTGCCTGGCCTCTGACGCGCGCTTCCACCACGCCTCTTGCTCTTTCCCCTCCCTTCCTTGGACGAAGGAAGGGATGGGGAAGGAGCTAGAGGCGTGGCGCGGCGCCGCGTCAGAGGCCTGGCAGAAAGGTGCGCCATGGAGGTGTGCCGCAGCCGATGGGCCGGTTATGGCGGCGGTGCTGCGGCCCGGCGTGCGACGAGGTACGGCTTACTTTCGGGCACGGCTTATATTAGCCGACCCTCTCTGACACCCCGATACGTCTTACAATCGGGGGTGTCTTACTATCGGGGAAACTCGGTATATGTAGCGTGCTCCAGAGTTGGGAAACCACAGAACCTCTACATCAACCCAGCAGACGGAAAGACAAAAAACATTGTATATCCACAAGCTCTGCAGAACGCCAGGAACACCACACACTGACACCTCCACAGCACTTCACCCTCCCCCCCACCGGAACAACCCACAACGACACAGCCATGACCCCACCAAGACCATAAGTAACATCAATTCCAACCCTTACATACTCAGACTTTCTCGCATCTCCTAAATAGGGCACAGCAAATATATATATATATATATATATATATATATATATATGATTCTCTATAATAATAATGTATCCATTATGTTATTTATTTATTTACTTCATTTCTATTCCACTTTCTCACCCCGCAGGGGGACTCAGGGCGGATTACAATGTACACATTACATTTAAACCCACAAACACACAAGACAGACAGTGGCAATTTAACATCTGGCCACCAGGGGGAGCTGTCGCACTCCTTCATTCCTCAGCGTGCTTTCTGGAGATCTTTTAATTATTTATTTATTTACTTACTTACGTTATAAGTAAGACTCAGAGCGGATTACAGGTACACATACTAGCAGACAATTCCTGCTGTTTTTCATATACACAACATATAGACTTGTACCGAATATATCACTCTTGTACAGAACACTTGTGTTGAATGACAAACTTACAACCCCCAACACCGGTCTGGACTTATCCATCTAAAATACCGGTCTGGACTTACTTCTCCCGTGCAACTCTCCATAATTCAGCAGACATTGTGTACTCTATTTGAGGCTATTTATTGTGTATGACTTTACTATATATTATGTTTTCCGGTGCTTGGATTTACCAGCCAACATATTGAATTAGAATATTTTGATATTTTCCTTACATTGTACTGTCCCACCTGCCATGAGCTCAATCTCAAAACACTGACCGGACTGTATTACAGTCCGAGGACAAGCCAAAAGTCCACAAAAAATAGAAACGGAACCTGATGGAACAAGCAGAAGCAAAAGCCAAGTGTCCAGTCCAGGTTCAAAGCCAAATACCAGAGTTTCAAGCAATGAGGTTGTGTCTGGAAGTCACAAGCCGTTGTCCAAGAGCAGTCCAAACTCCAAAAGGTACGTGAGAGACAAGGTACCAAGGTCCAGGCATGAACACAGACGTTGCCGCCAGCAATTGGATAGCACGCTGAAAACCCTCAAATGCTGTTTTCACAGCTGATCCTGGTTGCTGGCCTTCTTCTCGGCGAGACTTGCTGATCTCCTCAGCCGAGCCTTTTCTTTCCTTAGTTCCACAAAGGAACACGCTGTTAACTTTCCTCAGCTTGCTCCACAAAAGCCTTTTATGTTTGACCATCAGGCTGAGTAGTTGCTCCTTCTGGACATGGCTGAGGGAGTTGCTGTTCCTGGCTGAGCCTCACTCTGCAAACCCTCATCCACACTATCCATCACCGAAACTGACCGTAACTTTACAATCGTCTACAATCCTTGTTAGACAATTGTAATACAGTGATGCCTTGGCTTAAGAGTTTAACTTGTTCTGTGGCCGAGCTCTTAATGTAAATGCTCTTATCTCAAAGCAAAATGCTCTTATCTCAAAGCAAAATACTCTTATCTCAAAGCAAAATGCCGTTCTGAGTCCCCTTGTGGGGGTGAGAAGAGCAGGGTAAAATGATGTAAATAAATAAAAAATAAAATTCACATTGAAATGCTATCATAATAATAAA
>JARBWK010004203.1:0-10830 GCA_030556195.1 Anolis apletophallus | reverse complement strand
GCAGCAAGAATTGTATTAGCCAGACATTGGAAGACATCGGAAATACCTAATATCGAAGAATGGCTAACAAAATCATTGGAAATTGCGGAGCTTGACAAGCTTACATATTTGCTCAGAGACAATTCTACAAAACACTTTAACATTACTTGGGCCCCTTTTGTTGAGTATATGAAAGTGAAGAAGCTTGTAAACCTTAAAGGGCTATATATATATAAGTAACACAATAGGAAGAAGAGTGCCCAGGGACAATACCCCAGGTGCTCAGTGCAATGCAAGACCAGTACAGGTCATAAGCAAAAATATAAGTATTATTTATTATACTCAAAATGGAAAAAATATAGAGGCAATGCGCCTCCAGAGAAGTACCAAACAGTGAAATATCACTATATAACATGAACGGCTAACAAGCCACGGATACACTGAATGCGATAAGAAATATGGAAACTCCCTCAGTTATACAAGCATAAACATAAATCAAAATACATGCAATAAACACAGGAGCTCCTCAAAGGGGTGTGTACTAGGCGGGTGGTGAGGACTGTCCCCCTGAAATGCCAAAGCATGGGGTAGGAGCCCCGAAGGATCCAAAACGCCGGTCTGGAGATAGTAGGAGCAACCAATGCTCGGACCCGCCTGGAAGAGAGGCCGCCATGGGTGCCCCGGTGCGGCTGCAGAGGCTCCTGACCCAGATGGGTGGAAGGAGAGAGTAGGGAGACCCAAAATCAGGGCGTCCCTACGTGGGAGGCCAATGCCCCAGGAGAAATGCAATCCGAAGCCCCCAGATGATAGAGGTTCCTGGCAGCACAGTTGAAGCGCCAAACCAGGAAGCAGCCTATGTTCAATACGCAGGCGCGGCGTTCCCCAATGGTGTGATGCCAAATGGGGGAAGGACGGGGTCGTCAGGGAGGATGTGAAGGAAAACGCTGATGCACTGGATAGTAGGGAAGAATCCGAGGATTCTATTTTTTCCCACCTATATCTGATCTTATTCAATTTCAGTATGTCCGTCAAGAAAAAATATTTTTTCCTTCTCTCCATTATTTCGGGTGGAGTTTCCTTCAAAATAATTATTTCTTTACCTTTATATTGTCCATTCCTGTTTTTCTTCCAACGAAGAAGTTCATCTCTAATACTTTTTAACGTATAATTTGCTATTATATCCCTGGGCGTCTTATTTCTCCTAGAGTATGCGGAATTAATTCTGTATACTCTATCAATCTTTCCCTCTAAATATGTCTCCGGGGTATCTAGGATCTTTGCTGTTATTGCTGTTATTATTTCCTTAAGTTTTTCTTGTTCTTCTTCTTCTATTCCTCTAAACCGAACTTGATATTCCCTCTGTGAGAATTCCATCTGCAGATGTCTTTCCTCCATTTCCTTTATCTTTGCCTCCGCTTCTTTTGTTTTTTCCATACCAACTCTCTGTTTTTTCTTCAAGTCATTATAGTCTTTCTTTAGGTCCCCTATTTCTTCTTTCATTTCTTGCATTCTTATATTCATCTCTTGTACATCCTTTTTCATGTCTTTCATTTCACCTTTTATATCTTTCAAATCTCCTTTCAACTCCTCTTTCATTTTTTTCCTGTCGTCATCGCCTCTTTGTATCAATTTTCTAATGTCTTTCATCTCTGACAACAGATCTTTTAGGACATTTTCCCCATAACCTCCAATACCTGCACCGGAATTTCTACGTATTGGCTCATTCTTCTTTTCTTTCTCTTGGCGCCCTCTCGTAGACATGGTTATCATTTGTCGGTATAGCTGGCTCCTTTTAGTGAAATTATTTGTTGGATTATATTAATTTTATCCTAGATTTCACACTGACTTCCAGAGCAATTATTTTAAGTTACTATATGACTATATAACTATATAATCCCCCGCTGAGATGTAGATTTAGTAGGCCGTTTGAGTGGGCCACTGTCGGTGAGAGGGGTGAGAGGGCGTAATAAAGTCCACTTGCGTGCTCTCTTGGGGTTCTCTTGCTGTTTCTTGGGCTTTCCAGGCTTTTATGGTGGTATTCTATGTTCTAAGTCTTTCTGTGTTCCCCTTTCTTGCCTCCGTATCTCTAATTTTATCACCCCTTGGGTTCTTTACTTCCTTATCTCCTGGGTGCCGTTACCTCGTCGCTTCTTCGCGTTTCAACCTTCGCCGCCACTGATCACCACTGACCGTTTCTTTTATTCCTCTACCGCCTTACCCTTTGCCACTTAGTCTCTTGGTCTAATTTTCCACTAAGCGCCCTCTCGGTTTTTTTTTTTGTCTACGTCTGCGTCCTTTTTGCGGGTCCTCTATAAGCAACCTTCGTAACTCTATCGCTCTATCGCTCTATCTTGCTTGCTGGCTTGCTTGCTTCCCTTCCCTAACTCTTTTCTTTCCGGGGCGCTCTCTGTTACACGCTGTTGCTCGCTATTAACCTATTAGCGATTCTATCTTGATCTCTTGTATAGCTTTAGTAGCTCTATGAGCCGTTACGTCACACCGTTGCGTCATTCCGCGTCACGCCGCGTCACTGGTCATCGCCACCTTCTCCTCCTCTGCTAGCTCGCTGGCACGCCTCCACTCCTAGAAAAATCATTTTATTTTTCAACGTATAACAATAATAATAGCATAGTCTCCTTTGAGCTCCATACACTTCGTCCAACGTTTCCCCAATTTTTTTATCCCTTCCAAAAAGTAAGATTTGTCGAGGTCATCAAAATAGGGATTTGTTTGTGAGGTGATTTCATTGTTGGAGTCAAATCTCTTTCCGCTGAGCCATCACTTCAGGTTTGGAAACAATAGTCACTTGGGGCTAAATCCGGAGAATAGAGCGGATGAGAGAGCAATTCGTATCCCAATTCTTGGATTGTTGCCATGGCAACTGCCCATGTGTGCACCCTTGCATTGCTCTGGTGCAAAGGAACTTTGTTCTTGGCCAAATGCGGTCAGGCTTTTTCTTCAAATCCTCATTAAATCGACTCAGGAAGTTGGCATAATATTCACCATTGTTTGTTTTACCTTTTGAAGTTAGTCAATGTGGATTATACCGCGTGCACCCCAAAAACGGTCGCCATGACCTTATTGGCTGACAAGCCCACCTTGGCCTCCTTTGGTGCCGATTCACCCCAAGAAACCCACTGTTTGGACTGCTGTTTGGTCTCTGGTGTGTTGTGGTGGATCCACGTTTCGTCCACAGAAATTCAGTAAACCACCTTTTTCCCATTGAAATTGATGGTGCAGAGTCCCCATAGTATTTATCAAACTTGGCCTTGGTTTGAGCAATGTTTTTTCCACAAAAATAATGCTTAATGAGCACACGAAATTCACTTTTTTCCATTTTCTCCTCAAATCACGCGGTAGTCTGCTATCAATGGCTGTGAAGCACAAACTAAACGATGCCGCTTATTCAAATTTTGACAGGAGTCAACTGACAGGTGCCTGTTGACAGGAGCAGTGTTGCCCTTTCAGTTCAGAGGCAGGAAATTCAAAAAGTCACAGACTTATTGACCCGCCCTCGTATTAATGCAATACAACTGTTTGGTTCACTCCCGACACGATAAATAAATACCTCTAAATCTGCACAAAGGAATAACAGTAAACATTGTATAGCCACAAGCATTGTGAAATCACATAGATTAGGAGCCTGCTCTTTCTCTTCCCTTTCCATCTCATTTGACCAGACGAGGCCACGGCAGCTTCCCAAGGCGGAGAACTCCCTCCCATTCCCAGCATTCCAAGGGATATGCCATTTCAAATTTGGGAGCCTGCAATTCCCAACCGAATGGCGTTTGCAATCACCATCAACAAATTTTAAGGCGAATCAACAGAATGCAGGGGGAGGTTCCGAATCAAGACAGATTGCTTCTCACATGTACAATTATATGTTGCGTGTTCTAGAGTTGGCAAACCAAACAATCTATATCTGCAGTATTATGAAATTACATATGTGAGAAACCAACTCTTGCTCTTTTCTTTCTTTTCCATTTAAGCAGATTGGGACACAGCAACACGTGGGGGACATATAGCTAGTCTACAATACAGTGAGCGAATCCTCCAGAGAACAGGACCAGGATTCAAAATGACCTCAACAGGTGAGAGAGCTAATTGGCCAAAGGAAATAAAATGAATGTCCACAAGAGGAAATGTAAGATACAGGATGCATGACGCCTGGCTACACGACAGAGTTACATGTGAAAGGGATTTGGGAGCCTTTGTGGCCAACAAGGTGAACGTGAGCCAACCGTGCGATGCAGCAGCCACAAGAGCCAGAGGGGTTTTGAGCTGCATCACAAGGAGTGTCCGGATGGAGGGAAGTCCGGGTGCCTCTCTCTCCTGCTTTGGTCAGACCTCTTCACCTGGAATCACACTGGGTCCAGTTCTGGGCCCCACGGTTTGAAAGAGAGATGGACTCTAAGCAGGAAGGTGAACAGAGGAAGAGGGAGGCTAAAAGGACCAAAGCTCTGGAGAACATGAACAATCCCTATGAGGAGCGTCTAGAGAGCTGTTTAGCCTCAGAAGAGAAGGCTGAGAGGAGACATGGAAGCCATGTGCAAACACATGAAAGGGTTTCCTCCTAAGGAAGAGGGAGGGGGCTTCCTTTCTGCTGCCCTGGAGACGAGGACTCAGTGGAGCCATGGGTTCAAATGACAGGAAAGAAAGGAGATTCCACCGGAACATGAGGAAGAACTTCCTGGCCATCAGGAGACCTGTTCAGCAGTGGAACTCTCTGCCTCAGATTCCAGTGGAAGCTCCTTCCTTGGAGGCTTTTAAACAGAGGCCCCAGCAACATAACAAGGAGAGAAAGTCAAGCCACCAAAGACCTCAACTCAGATCCAGACATCACCCTTCTCCCAGCGGACAAGGGGAATGCCACAGTAATCATGGAAAGAGAAGAATACGAGGCAAAGACCAGGCAACTCCTGGATCCCACAACAGACAATGAACTAAAAAACAGACCCAGCCACCAAAAGAACCAGAAACACTAACACTCTGGTCAAGAACCCCTCAATCCACTTCAACATACGCCAACTACTATGCAAACCGGAAGCCCTCCCACCGAGGCTTTATGGACTCCCAAAAATCCCTAAGGACTCCACCCCTCTCGGACCACTGTGAGGGCCACTGGATCCCCCGCATACGATTTGGCAATTTTTTTGGCTGCACAGCTACAAACCCGCATTGGGCTCACTATGCACTACATCAGGGCTGTCCAACTTCTACCGGCCCAAGGGCCGGAATCCCGGTCAATGATCACCTGGGGGGCCGCAGTGTGAAAAAGTTGAAAAAAACATATATTTCAATATGATATCACAATGTATTGAATGTGAATGGTCTTGCACAGGAATGAGTTCAGTTTTTGTTTTCCTCAGATTATGTCAGTAATGGAATAGGTTGAAGCATCATTACTCATTCATTTTGCAAGAGCTCTGCGCAAGGTTTGCCATCCTGTTCTAAGAAATCAGGACATTCACTTTTCAAAAGGGTTCCTCTCTTTTATTCTTTTATTTTTATTTTATTTTAATTTATAAAAGAATAAAAGAAAGGAAGAGAGGAAGGAAGGAAGATGGATAGAGGGAAGAAATGAGGGAGGAATAAAGGCAAGAATAAAAGGAAATAGTTAAAGAAAAATAAAATAAAAATAAATAAAATAAATAAAAATAAAATAAAAATAAATAAATAAAATAAAAGCAAGAATAAAAGCAAGAATAAAAGCAAGGACGGAAGGAAGGAAGGAAGGGAAGGAGCCCACCCCAGCAAAACAGCCCTCTGCTCCAGCCTACCTTAGTTCGGTATCCTTCCCAAACGACCGCTGCCCAAACGGAGCTCCACACAGCCTTGCTCCGGTCCGGCTTCTCTCTTCCAACGAGGATCCAGGAGCCGGAGCACGAGAGAGGCGAAGACACAGAGGCAGGAGCCGAAGACACAGCAGAAGAGTACTTCCTGTACTCTTCGAGTCTCAAAGGAAATGGCGCCGGGGAGGGGAAGCTGGGACTTGTAGTCCTTTGGCTCCGCGGCATCATTTCCTGTCCTGGCTCATTTCCTGTCTGCTGAAGAGACAGGACAGGTAATGGCGGACAGCTGTGCCGCCGCTACAATTTTTTTTAAAAAAAAATTTAATTTCTTTAAAAAAAATTCTTTAAAAAAACCCAGCTGATTTCTTGCAGGAGGGTAGGCGGGCCGTATCCAAGTTTAATTATAATATCTTATTATGTGAGTTTAATAATAATAATAATAATGGGTGGCTGTGAGTTTAATTATAATATCTTATTATGCGAGTTTAATAATAATAATAATGGGTGGCTGTGAGTTTAATTATAATATCTTATTATGCGATTTTAATAATAATAATAATAATGGGTGGCTGTGAGTTTAATTATATCTTATTATGCGATTTTAATAATAATAATAATAATAATGGGTGGCTGTGAGTTTAATTATAATATCTTATTATGCGATTTTAATAATAATAATAATAATAATGGGTGGCTGTGAGTTTAATTATAATATCTTATTATGCGATTTTAATAATAATAATAATAATGGGTGGCTGTGAGTTTAATTATAATATCTTATTATGCGATTTTAATAATAATAATAATAATGGTTTGCTGTGAGTTTAATTATAATATCTTATTATGCGATTTTAATAATAATAATAATAATAATAATGGGTGGCTGTGAGTTTAATTATAATATCTTATTATGCGATTTTAATAATAATAATAATAATGGGTGGCTGTGAGTTTAATTATAATATCTTATTATGCGAGTTTAATAATAATAATAATAATAATGGGTGGCTGTGAGTTTAATTATAATATCTTATTATGCGATTTTAATAATAATAATAATAATGGGTGGCTGTGAGTTTAATTATAATATCTTATTATGCGATTTTAATAATAATAATAATAATAATAATAATGGGTTGCTGTGAGATTTCTGGGCTGCCTGGCCCTCATGTCCCAGAAGCCTTCTTCTCTCCTGGTGTTTCTATGGCAGCCTGGGTATTCCTGTCAAGTGTTCAGCCAGGCTTTGAAGCTGCAAGGCCATCCAGTGCTGACCAAGGTGTCCAATGGCAACCTTCACACCCAACTCCAGCAGGCCAGAGCTCCTTCTCTCTCTCTCTCTTTCTCTCCCTCCCACCCAAAGGGAGATAAACCCCACTGGCCAAACTCCCAACAGACCTCTGAGGACGCCTGCCATAGATGTGGGTGAAACATCAGGAGAGCGTGCTGCAGGAAGAGGGCCAGGCAGTCGCCCGGACAAACTCACAGCAGCCCAGTATTCGTATGATGACTAGTATGATGGTGAAATGCGAGGGTAACCCTGGGAGCGGGAATGGCACAAGCCCTTAGGCCTCGGGCGCTGCCAGGCCGCCCAAGGCTCACCCAGCGGGCCAAGGAACACGTTCCCAAGGGCAGGCCTGGGGCAACTGGGGCCCTCCTTTGCCCCCTCCCTCCAGGAAGCGCTTGGGACTCCAACTCCCAGAATCCCTCGCAGCAGCAGCAGCCTCAGGCCCTTTCCTCCCGCCCCCCTCAGCCGCATCAGCCGCGAGGAACTCTGGGAGTTGGAGTCCCCAAGGCGCCCTGGCGGGAGGGAAGGAAGGAAGGAGGGCCGAGGCGTGAGCCAGGAGGCGGAGGCGGCCTTGGGATGGCAGGCAGGCAGGCAGGCAGGCGTGTTCGGGGAGGCCACTGCGCCGCCCCTTCCTCGGCCCCAAAGGAAGGGGCCACTCCACCCGCCTCCTCCTACCTCTCCCTCTCCGCCCTTCGCCTCAGCCGCGCCGCCTCGGCCTCCTCGTCCCAATGGCCATGGCGTCTGCTGCCAAGGGGGCGGGGCCCGAGCGACGTCACTCCCTCTCTCCCTCGGAGACCAATGGGAGGCCAAGGGGCGGGGCCTCCGCGCTCCCGATTGGCCGCCCACGACGTTCGTTGCCGTGTGCCGCCCTCGGCCCAGCCCCGCCCTTCCCCATGGCTCATTTGCATGCTTAAAGGAACAGCGGCCCATTCAGGGAATCCTGGGAGAGGAGGAGGAGGAGGAGGCGGGAGAGAGAGGCCCCCAGCCCAAGCCCCAGCCCATCCCTTCTCCCAAAGGGGACGCTGGCCTCCCCCCCCAGGAATCACAACTCAGGGGGAGAGGCCCCCCTCTCTCTCCAAGAGCAATCCCTTGTTGGGAGGGGTGAGCTGGCCCCGGTTGTTTCCTGTCTGGAATTCCCCTGTGTTTGGACAGTTGCCCTTTATTTCCTGTCCTGGTTTGGGAGGGTTTTGAAAAGACTGTTCATCGTCCCGTCCCGCCCTTTCTGTTGACAGCCAGCCCCTCCCTCCCGACAAAGGATTCCCCCGGCCAGGCAGCAACCAGCCAGGCCTTGAAGCTGCGAGGGCATTCAGTGCTCACCCAGGGGCGCCTTGCAGGCGCGGGTCCTTTCCTTCTTTCTTCCAGCGCCCTGGGCCTCATCCCAAGGGTAGAGGTCAAGGCCAAGGTCCCCCCCCCCCCCCGACAGGTAGTCCAGCCGTGTCCGGCTCTTTCGGTCTCTGGCGCTCGTCCCCATTTCTAAGCCCAAGAGCCGGCATTGTCCGCAGTCACCTCCAAGGTCATGTGGCCAGTATGACTGCGTGGAGCGCCCTTCCCTTCCCGCCAGAGCAGTCCCTATTGATCTACTCACATTTGCATGTTTTCAAACTGCTAGCTTGGCAGGAGCTGGGGCTGGCAGTGGGAGCTCACCCTGCTCCCTGGGTGCAGACCCGCGACCTGCTCCCCAGTTCCCTCTTCTGGGTGCCTCTGCCTTCTTCCTCTCCTCCTCCTCCATCCCCTTTTGTTGCCTAGATTCCCCCCCCCCTCCCTCCCAGGCGGCTTCCTCCTCCTCCTCTGGGGATTTATCCCCCCCCCCTCTCACGAGAAAGCTCTCCGCAAGGTGGGTTCCGCGTGTGCCCTCCGAAACCCGTGCCCTTCGGAGACTTCCAGCATTCCGGAAAGCTTGCAAGACGCTCTTGTACCGGCAGGCTTTCGGGCCTGGAATAATGGTTGGACTCCCTTCTGCTCTTAACGCTGCTTTCTTGTTGATGCTTTTAATGTGACGATGATGATGCTGTTTTAATGGGATGTTTTTAATGGTTTTATTGTGATTGGTTTGTGAGCCGCCCCGAGCCGGCTGGGAGTGGCGGCACACAAGTCCGAATAAATAAATACATAAATAAATAAATGTTTGAATGTCTTATTGGCCACATGGATCAGCATTGAATGGCCTTGCAGCGTCAAGGTCTGTCTGCTTTCATCCTGCCTGTTTATTTATTTATTTATTTATTTAATTCAATTTTGTATACCGCTCCTTCCTGCAGGCTCGGGGCGGTTTACACAACAACCAATTAAAATACACATAAAAACAACAAAATACAACAAGAGTTACATAAAAAGCATATAAAACATTGGTCAGCTAAGGGACAAGGTCATCGTATCCGGGAAAAGCTTTAGTTAAAGGCAAGCTTAAACAAAGTGTTTTACATGCCCTCCGGAAAGGAACTAGCTCTGTGATGGCACGAACATCGCCCGGCAATGCATCCCATAGTGCCGGGGCCACCGCTGAGAAAGCTCATTGTCTTGTCGTAGAGAGATGGCAGGAGCGGACTGATGGAACTGTGAAGAGATTTCGCTCTTCTTTTTTTAAAAAAATAGTTTTAATTAAATTTTCAATATTAAAAACAGACAGAACAAACATAAATCAGACACACATATATGCCCAACTAGACAGAGTGTCTCCTGGGCCCCTCAAACATCGCTCTATAACACAACAAACATATCCTAGTTCTTATTGACTTCCCAATTCCCATCAACCAGCCTCATCTAATACATCTTAGATGCTATTCCTTTGATCTACAATTCCCCACGATCCCTCTTTCCCCGATCCGGGCGTATTACTGCCAATTCTTTATATACAAAATGTTCTTTATGTCTCTGTGGTTTTCCATATACTCCATTATTGGAGACCAATCCGTTGCTTCCTTTTGATTTGACATGACCCTCGTTAAATTGTCCATATTCATGATCTCTGTTAATTTAATAATCCATTCGTCCAACTTCGGGGTGGCTTCCTCCTTCCAATGTCTCGCGATCACCAGCCGTGCCGCTGTAATGCTGTATACAAAAAGTTTTTCTTTATTCTTATCTATTTTAAAGTCCAGCAGCCCCAATAACATGTATTCCGGTTTCAGGGGGAAATCGATACCTAACATTTTAACCATTTCTCTCTTTACTTTTACCCAAAATTTCCTGATCCTCTTGCAGCCCCACCACATATGGAAAAAATATCCTACCTCCCCACAGCCTCTCCAGCATTTATTACTATATCTTTTATTGAATTTAGCTCTTTTGTTTGGCGTTAAATACCATCGGTAAAAGATCTTGTACCCATTTTCCTTCAAATCATATGCATACAACAATTTCAAATGTACCTTCCAAAACCTTTCCCAACGTGCTAGAGGTATTGTGTGTCCTAGGTCTTTAGCCCATCTAATCATGCTATTCTTAATGTTTTCTTCCTCCGTTTGCCACTGCAGTAATAGTTTGTATAAGAAGGCTGTCTTTTCCTTCCGTTTTGTCATCAGGAGATCCCACGGTTGTTTTGTGTCCTTAAATCCAATTGTTTTATCCTTCCTAAAGATCTCACAAATCTGTCTGTGCTGAAACCAATCTATGGATTGGTCCAATTTTTTAAATTCCTCTAGATCTTTTATCTCTGTTTCCTTGCCCACTTTTTGGAGAATCTCTTCATACCTTAGCCATGTGGTCTTACCATATTGTCTCCTGAAATGTGCCTCTTGGGGTGCAAACCATTTCGTTGTGCTGTCAAACAGTCTA
>JARBWK010004202.1:0-10835 GCA_030556195.1 Anolis apletophallus | reverse complement strand
ATTCAGCCTACAGTTATGGGAGAGATTTTTTAATTTTGGGATCAGATCTGTAAAAATTACCAATTTAAATCGTAAAGTAGCAACCCAGTTCTTTTTTTGTGCCGGGGGGCGGGGGCAGCCCCGAGTCCCACTTAAAACCAGCCGCAGCTGAGGATGAAATGGAGGAAGGGGTTAATGATTAGCGGGACCTTCCTCCCCCACAGGGGTTTGGCCTGGGATGAAGGATGGCCGGATGCCTATGAGGATAATGGCTGATCCTGAAAGTGCTGATAGTGATGATTGTTATGAGAAACTGGGGGGGACGGATCACAGGAGAGAATTTAAAACAGGGGCAAGAGGCCATGGAAGATAAAGGGGGAGTTAGACTCTCATGAAGATAGTGAGCCAGGTGCTGGGAGGCAAGGTTGGATTTTGATGAGAGGGAACGACTCCAGCAGGAGGGAGTGGCACCGCCCAGAGTGCCAGAGGGCGAAAATCCCGCCCAAAGAACGCCAACCCTAGAGGGTCGGGGGCCCCCCGTGGGGTTTTAGAAGGGATCCGTGGGAACGGATCCTCAGTAGCTTGGCCATTTCTAAACTAGCGGGGTACAGAAAAGGACCAAGGCTGCGGCTCGACTTGCCAAGAAGTTTTTTGGGGCTTTGTATGAACTTTGCCTTGTTCCTGATCCGTTTTGGATTTGGGACCCTTTCCCTAGTTTTTCCAAGACCTTTCCCTTTTGGGTTTTTATAGGGACTCTTTGCTTTTGGACAGAACTTTCAATATCTCTCACAATTGCACCTGTTTTTTATTCTTCTATAAATAGTTATGATTACCGCTCTGTGTGTGTGTTTAAAGGGGGGCCCGGGGAGTCCTTGCATTGGGACAGTCACAACAAGTTAGGGAATAAATATCAAGCAAATAATTTTGGCTTCACATTACTGAGTTTGCCCATACATCTGGGCAGATGGCATCCACCCCAGAGTTCTTAAGGAACCAAGGTGAAATTGCTGAAATTCTAGCCAAAAAATATAACCTTTTTTCTAAGACGGCATGTACCCCAGGACTGGGGGAGGCAAAAGAAATCTGATCTTCAAGAAAGGATCCATGATCCAAAAAATTATAGGCCAGTTAGTCTAACCTCAGTTCCAGGCAAAGTGATGGAAACCATTATTAAAAAAAAAATTACAAACACATAGAAGAACAGGCATTGCTGAAGGAAAATCAACATGGTTTCTGCAAAGGCAAATCATGTCTTACTAACTTGTTGGGAATTTCCCTTTGAGGGTGTAAATAAACACATGGGGATAAAGGGGACCCAGTCAAATTTTGTTTACCTTGACTTTCAAAAGGTTTTTTGAGAAAGTCCTCACCAAAGGCTCCTAAATAACCCTTTTTCAGCCATGGAATCAGGGGACAGGTCTTGCCCCCGGATTAAACCTCAAACTGTGGGAAAAAAGGGGGTGGTATTAAATGGACACTTCTCTGGAGGGAAAGGGGTGAGAAGTGGCATACCCCGGCCCCTTTTAGGCCCCGCATTTTTAATTTATTCATAAATGATCTGGATGTAGAAGTAAATTGTGAGGTAGAAAAGTTTGCAGATAACCCCAAACTGTTCAGGGTAGTTAAAAATAAAACTGACTGAAAGAGCTCCAGAAAGATCTCTCAAAATTGAGTGAAGGGGCAACAAAGTGGCAAATGCATTTTAACCTAAAAAGTGAAAAGTCATGCAAGGGGGCAAAGAACCCCAAATACACTTATCAACTGATGGGGTAAAAAAGTTTTTGAGACAAACCGGGAAAGGGATTTTTGGGGTTTTGGGGACAGCTAAAGAAGATGCCAACCCAGTGCGCTGCAGCAGTGAAAAAGCAAATTCTATGCTTGGATGATGGGAAGGGGGAATGAAAATAGGTCGGCAAATGTTGTATTGCCTCTCTACAAATCTATGGTGAGGCCACATCTGGGGTACTGTGTACAATTCTGGTCACTGCACCCCCAAGAAGGATATAACGGAACTGGAAAAGGTACAAAAAAAGGGCAACAAAAAAAATCCAAGGGATGGAGCAGCCCCTTTTTGAAATCAGGTTTCCCCTTGGTCTTTTCAGCCTTGAAAGACGGCGCTTAAGAGGTGACTTGATCAAGTGTATAAAATCATGCATGGGATAGAAAAAGGGGAATAAAGAAAAATATTTTCACTGTCACACAACACTAGGACTAGGGGGGACCCCTTTAAAACTCCAAGGTAGGAAAATTAGGACTAATAAAGGGGGAAATTTCTTCACTCAGAGGGTCATTGGGTTATGGAACTCACTTCCAAAAGGAGGTTTGGGGAAAATGTCAGCCTGACAGCTTCCCCCGGGAGGATTAAAGATTATGGATAACCCAAAAGAATCAGTAGTTACCGAAATGGAATCCAAGTGCCACCTCTGTGTTGATGGAGGCAGGCAGGATTTTCCCGGGGACTGGTTTGGGGGGCGGGAAGGGAGGGTTTTGGGGTTTCCCTTCTGCTAGAGATCCCTGTGTACAACTAGTGGGGCCCCTGTGTGACACAGAATGCTGGACTAGATGGGGTGAGGCCCGACCCGCATGGCTCTTCTTATGTTCTTATGTTCTTATCTGATTTAGTGCTTTTGCCCCACCCCTTTCCCCTTTTTTACTGGGCATCAGCTACTGTGAGCAATGGAAGTTTGTTGTTCAGGGAGCAGAAGATGGACATTTTCACTGCCATCCCACCAGAAATATTTTGGGGGACAATCAGGGAAACTCAATCCTCTTGTAATTCCCCCTTGCCTTGGAGATCGCTGGCAGGGGGGAGGTGGACACAGCCGTCTTTTTTGCCCTGGTCCCGGAGAACAGCTCTCGGCACTTGCAGCGAACTGGTGTTTGACAAACTAGGGGGAGGGGGTGATTGTGGCCATAATCATGATCCCATTGGGAGTTATGGGTCCATAACCCTAGGTTACAAATCCCAATTTGGGAAAACTAAACACCAGCTGTGTCTTTTTTTTGAAGCCTTTTTAAAAAGAGGCTGGGTGGAAGTGCATGGGGGATTGGACTGGATGGCCCCTTGGTTTTCCAGTTCTACGTTTCTATGAATTAGAACTGGGCAATATTCAGCAGAGGATTCGTTTCATAGCATACCAGCAAAGTGCCCAATTTCATTTTATGATGCATAGCACACTGTTTAGACCCTTTTTGCATGGATTGTTGTTGTGTGCCTTCAAGTCATTTCCAACTTTTGATTATTCCCCAAAAAGGGGGTTCCCAATCTTTTTTTTTACCAGAGACCACTTGATCAGGAACCACTTGAGCAGAGACCATTTTTACCAGGGACTACTTCCATTTACCAAAAAGGGGTTTTGAATCAGTTTTGTAACTTTTGATTTGATTTGGTTATTTGAAGTGTTGATTTATTTATTTACAGTATTATATTCTCCCCTTTTCACCCCACAGGGGACTCAGGAATTACAATATACATGGAAACATTCAATGCCCTTTATACATACAATAGACACAGAGGCAAAATGTTCCAACTTTTTTCCCCTTCTAGGGTATGCCTGACCAGCCACAGGGGAGCTTCCACTTCACCGTCCACTTTGACACCGGCCTTGATGGGGTACCATCACCAGAGGTTACTCAATGGATTTTCAGGATTAGTGGGGAATCAAGCCCCTTTTCTCCAGAGTCAACCCCAAACCACTAAACTAGGGTGGCTCCAACTGACATATTAATCTGAAACCTATTTTCATTCCTTTTCTTCCATGAGGTGGCAGCATTACTGCATATATGACCATATTCTCTGTTGTTTCTCAGTTCTAAGAAAAGGAACACCACTGAATGCTACTATTTACCTTGATAGTATTTGGTGATTGTTGTCACTCCTCTACATGAAAGGGCAAGCTCAAGAGCAATTTCAGAATCAAGGAATTTTCCCAACATATATTTCTTCTAGGAAAATTCCTTGATTAATTTATTTGATGCATGTCAGAATGGAAATGAAGCAAAGATATCCAAACATCTTGCAGTGCCCTCTGCTGGAAAAATGGGGATGTTGTGCCAAGGCTGGCTTTAGAGGCAGCTGTTCAATCCGTGTTGAATTGGACAATCTTTACGAGATAGGTACTCCTACTCAGAAGGAACTCTTGTTGAGTTTGGTAGGACTTCCAAATAAAATTCTGCAAAGTTAGAGAACAATTCAAGTGTGCAGGGATTTTGGGGGAAACTAATAGCAAGACCCTGCTGGCTCACTCTAGTTAGAGAAGCAAAGATAAAAGAGAAAAGTAAAGCTTTCAAATTAACTGCCAATTTATGATGACCTTTTGCATTTACTGATTTCTTCCTCTGAAATACAGCTTATTGCACCCTGCACAATTTGTTCCCAGTCTGTCTAAAACATCTCCTTACTGACTGGATTGAGTTCAGCAGAGGGTTTTCTTTGGTCCCACCACCATCACAGTTCTGAGGATAAGGGAGAGAGCCCTTTTCCCATCTACACCTTTGGTGCCAAAGATTCAACTGGAAAAGTATTATCCAATAACTTTCCTTTTTTGTTAAGTGGGCTATATCTGAAGACACAAAGTTTATCTAGATGGGCTGTATAGTCTACATTCAGTGAGAAGCCACTCCTGGATGTCTAAATACTGTTCAGGGATTTTCAGTCCCAACATGTGGTACACCAGGTTTAACTATTTTAGCTCCAAAATTGGGAAAAATTCAGAGTAGGTATGCCATTTGAAATTGCTTTTGATCTCCCCACCCACTTCTGTGTCTGTTCGGGGACTTCCAAGTTGCCCATTCTGGAATCCAAAATTCCCCCCTGAGGAAGATCCTTGTGGGGGCCTCCAGTTGGGATTTCTTGGTTTAGCTGCCCAGGGGGATACCCTTGCTGTTGCTGGGGGGAGGCCAAGAGGAGTGGTGTTCTCATAAAGTTTTTCCCCCTTGATTTGAGTCTACTAGGGGAGGCTGGAGCCATGAGTGGGGGATTTCACAGTGATCAGCCTTATTTCTCTACACATTTAGCAGCAACTTCCCCTCGCACATCGGGGGGGGGATGCCGCAGCATGTAGAGTTTATTTTACAGGTGAGGTTTAAGACAATTTGAAAAAATGGTGTTTAAATGATGCATGCCATGAACATGTGCAGGGAAATGAACTGGGAAGTTTTGAAGGAGAAACTAAATTGAGGGATACTCTGCAATACTACTGTAATGAGTTTTCTAATCTGCTTTCAGTGGGGAGCTGTGTTTCCTTCCCAGGGTGCTTGTGGCCCGCTTTGTGCTGGTCAGTGATGGTAATAAAGTTTTGTATTGTATTAACCTGAAACATCAGCATGCATAATGTAAACCAACGTATTAAATAAAAAGGGGACAGATGCACGGGTAATCTGCACATATGCATTGGGCAGGGATAGGTGGGGAAGAAATCATTGAAGTGGGTCGGGCCCAACTTTTTGGTGCAGATATTTATTTATTTAAATTTTTATACCCTGGCCTTCTCCCCTTTTGAAGAGGGACTCAGACCAGCAAACAGCAAGTATTCAATGATAACATTTAAAATCAAAAAACATCATAAATTTACAATAAAATTTACAATAAAATACAATACAATAAATACATTTTAAAAGAAAACATTGCCCATGCCTTGACTCAGTCCCGCACTTTATTTGTGATCAGGTTCATGTTTACTTTGTTTCTGCCTCTCCCCCTTTACCCTTTTCATTCCCCTTCTACACAGCCTTTAAAATTTAGATTATCTGTTTTGAACCAGATTATATGGTGACGACCAATAATCCAGTTCAAAGCAGATAATGTGGGTCACTTGTTTTGATAATCTGGATTGCGGGGAATGTAAAAGGCCTGGAGACCACAAGCGAACATGAATCGGGACTGTGATGTGGCAGCAAAAAACCCAATGTGATTCTAGGCTTCAAAAAAGGGGAGAAAGTGTCTAGGTCAATGGAAGTCTTAGTGCAATGGAAGTCATTTTGTTTGGGGTCACCGGCCAGTTCTGGGCACCCTAATTCAAAATGATATTGACAAGCAGAACGTGTCCAGAGAAGGGTGATCAGAATGTTAAAAGTTGAAAATGTCATGTATGTTTAGTTAAAAAAAAAAACAGAGGGGGAAATAGATGTTTTTGTTTAAAAGGGGTTTTAATTTATTAGGAAATTGTTTTTTTTTCTCTGGAGACTAGGGGGCCTTTTTCAGTAGTGAGAAAGGGGTAAAACAGGTTTTTGCCCCTTTTGCCCTTTTGATCCATTCCCAAAACCATTTTTCCCGGTGTGTGTGTGTGTGTGTGTGTGTGGGGCTACATACTACTCAGATACCAATGGGGCCGGCATGCAGTCACTTGAAACACCCCAAAACCCATAAAACTTAAAAATGTACCTGCCTCACCATTATGATCCTCCTCAGATCCTCCTGGCATGAGGAAATGATGCACCGGGTGACTGGGGGGGGTGCTCCTGGCCCCTTTCCATTTCTTGATACAAGGAGGGTCCAAGGAGAATCAGAATGGCAGCTGGGTAAGTTTTTAAAGTTTTAAAGCTCTATTGGGCTATGGGAGAATGGGTGCCCAGATGCGGTTCGGGCCCAGTCACACTGGGCTCACACCTGGTAAGACCTGGATCTTATGGTGAGATATGGATCTTGCCTAGATCCGGGTCTTCAACTGTTTAATTATGGGCCCTGTCTGGATGGACCCAGTGAGTTTTCAAATTCCAGTGAAAGAGATCCCAGCTAAACATTAGGAAGAACTTCTAGATGATAAGAGCTGTTTGGCAGTGGAATATGCTGCTTCTGACCATGGAGGAGTCTCCTCCTCTGGAAGTTTTGAAACAGAGCATCATCTGTCAGTGAATGCTTTGATTGTATATTTCTGCATGGCAGGGGTTGGACTGGATGGCCCTTCCAAAACTATATATGCTTCTGTGATTTAAAAGTGGTCAGTGTAGATGTGTTACTGCTGTGATAACACTTTCCTTGCATTCATCAACACAGAAAAATGGGGTGGATTGGGCCCATGTAGCTGTAAACTGCTGAAAGGTCAGGAGTTCCTGACCATTGTGGGCAGCCCATGCTGACAACAGCAGAGGCGCCTATTTGACCAGGGAGAATGAGGGAGGCAAGGCTTGGTAATAGTCAGCGCTGGGGCCAAATTAGTTTCAGCATATCTAGATGATACATATTCACTCTGTTTCAACTCAGGTCAGGCACAGAGTGCATGGACATCTCTAAGGCCCATGAGACCAAGCTGGAGCATTTCTGCATTGGACTGATCTTGCAATAACTAACCCCAGTCACTTTGTTTGCTGAACAGAGAGCAAACCTGTCAATAAAGCTGATTCAATGCCTCTAATCTAGTTAAGACTAACAATAAGATTTGGGCCCTGGAATGAATTTGTTGCATCCCTGACATGGAAGTCATGGGCTGACATTAGGGCCTTCTTTGCCACCACATTTCTGACTTTGTTTAAAGATGTGGTGCGTGTGCTGGTATCTTGACACACACACACACACGGCTGCTGTGGTGGCTTTTATAGCACTTCACTAGTGCTTTCAGGTTTCCACTTCAGCAGTGAAAGAGCTGGCTTTTCTTTGCTGTAAAACACCAATTAACTGCTTTTCATGCCAATGGCTTTGTCTCATTTCAACAGTAGGATGAAGTGCATCTTGTCCTCAAAAATGTACATTTCCAAGGCTTGTGATGTGTTTCTGTGAAGAAAGAAAATACATGAAGAAATACATTTTGAAAAAATGTGCTTTAACAACAAGGATACACATGTTATCAGACTACAAAATACAGGTGTCATAACGTGAGAGCCACAACTCAATAATAATAATAATAATAATAATAATAGTCTGGTTTGCCAAAGGGTGCTGGTGTCTCAATAAACTACAGGTCCTATGATTCCATATAATGACCCATGGAAATTAAAATGGAGTCAAACCACATTCATTCTGCAGTGTAGATCAGTGTTTCTCAACCTGGGGGTAGGGATCCAGGGGGGTGAGGGAGTGTCAGAGGGGTCACCAAAGACCATCAGAAAAAAAAACTATTTTCTGTTTGTCATGGAGGTTCTGTGTGGGAAGTTTGGCCCAATTCTATCATTGGTGGGGTTTAGAATGCTCTTTGAAGGTAGGTGAACTATACATCCCAGCAACTACAACTCCCAAATGTCAAAGTCTATTTTCCCCAAACTCCACCAGTGTTCACATTTGGGCATATTGAGTATTTGTGTCAAGTTTGGGCATATTGAGTATTTGTGTCAAGTTTGGTTAAGATCCATCATTGTTTGAGTCCACAGTGCACCCTGGATGTAGGTGAACTACAACTCCAAAACTCAAGGTCAATGCCCACCAAACATTTTCAGTATTTTCCAGATGGTCATGGGAGTTCTGTGTGCCAGGTTTGGTTCAATTTCATCATTGGTGGAGTTCAGAATGCTCTTTGGTTGTAGGTGAACTATCAATCCCAGCAACTACAACACCCCAAATGACAAAATCAATCCCCCACCCAATCCCAGCAGTATTCAAATTTGGGTGTATCGGGTATTTGTGCCAAATTTGGTCCAGTGAATGAAAATGCATAACACCTATCAGATATTTACATGACGACTCACAATAGTCACAAAATTGCAGTTCTGAAGTAACAACAAAAATAATTTAATGCTTGGGGAGGTCACCACAACATTAGGAACTGTAATAAGGAGTCATGACATTAGGAAGGTTGAGAACCACTAGTGTAGATGCACCCATTCTCTTCTCCTGCATGAATCTGATTCTTCTCATTTGGAAGTCACTCTGGTTAGTAGCCATCAATCGGTCTTGTGGCAGTTAATTCCACCGCAATATGCTTCCTTTTATCAGCACTTAGCCTTTTTCTTTTTCTGCCTCCAGGACAGCAAGAGTCAAGGAGGGAGTCAAGATGAAAAGAAAACAAGACTTATGTGCTCATTGGCTTCTGCAGCTTTCACCTGCAGGCAGTTTTCATACTTTCACTCCCCAGATGCTGGAACTTCAGGAAATAAAGGACTTTATTAAGTTGTTAATACGATTTCATTTCTCACTAATGCCGCGGTGCTCCATTATTAATTTAAAACTGTATTTAGCCCCCTGACATGCGAAGTGCTGGGCCTCATTATTAATGCATAGACCTTTGCCTCTGTTGTTTAATTAAACACCGTGATTAAGAAGTTCTGATGTGGCTTATTGATAGCAAGGTGGGAGCTGCTTGGCTTGGCTTAGCCATCTCGTCCTGACGGCCCTTTCAGTGTTCATTTTTGCTGCCAAATATGAATGCAGTTGCTCTTCCCCCAAACAACGATTTTGTGCATGTCTATTTGAAAGCCGGCCCCACTGAGTGGCATTTTGGGAGGAATCTATATGCATGTATGTGTGTATTATGCACATGTATGGTTCTTTTCCTTCCTTCAGCCCTTTGTGCTATGTACACAGCCTCATCCCCAGGCAGCAGTGAAGACCTTGGAAGGGCTAATATTGCAGCTATTTGCCAATGGAGAAAGGAGGGAATGGGGAAGACAATTAGGAGGACAAAGATGTGGCTGTTCTGATCTTTCACGAGAAGGAAAAGGATGGTGCTCTCCATTTGTGAATAGACCCTCATTTCTTTCCTCTCCAAACCAAGACCAGCTGCTTCTTCATCTGCTGGAATGCCTCTCCCTCCCTTTTCTCTCCACTAATAGTAAGAGAGGCAATTTTATATTTTCCCTCTAATGCAGAACATTCACATTCTGTTCAAGATGATACAAGACTTCTCCATTTAAAGCAACAGTTGCATGGCAAAATCAGTACATGAAGAGAGTGAAGTGTGCAATCCAGAAGTAGGTTTTCATCCTAAATCGAGGTTCTTAAAAAATAATGCTATGAGAGACATGTTTATAGTTCTGTCAGGATCCAGGGCTCTGCTGGTATGGGCAGAGGTTAAGCAAACAACACCAGGCTTGTGTCAAAGCTATTTTACCTGGGCGTTAACCTAAACACTTTGGCCCTTCAGGGTCCCAGTTCAAAACATAAAGATAGCTCACCGCCAAAGGCGGCCCAGTGATTCCGCGACCTACGCGGTCGCGTGGAGCGTCATCGGCTAGGAGGGGCACCACCCCGGCTGGGAGGCGCGCCGGCGCGCCTCTGCGCCACCACCACCGCCGCCGCTGGCCTGCGCCGCCGTCACGCATGCGCAGAGCACCCTACAGGCGCTATAGCGCCTGTAGACGCTCCCAAGCGCACCTGAACGTTCAACAGTCTTGTCCCCTCCTCCTGCCGCCTGCCGCTTTGGAGCCAGCGACAGGATAGCGCTTGGAAACCTGCACATGCACGCATGTGCACGCTGGCTCCAAATCTACAGGCGCTATGGGGAGGTGAGTGCGCGTGCTTGTCATCATTCGCGCGGTGCAGAAACATCTACAGGCCCTATAGCCCCTGTAGGTGCTTCTGCACATGCACGGCCGGCAGAAAGGTGCACCGCGGGGGCCGGTGGTGGCGGCGGCGGTGGTGGCGGCGGTGTGGGCGTGGCGGCAGTGGTGGGGCGTGGCGCCGGCGGTGAGTGACGCGACGGCGGCAGGGGGGACAAAATTTCTTCACGTACCCCCATGTCAGAACTGGGAAACCTGAGCTTAGGAGAAGTTCAGGTTCCCAGCCTGCCATGAGATTGCACCGACCTTTATCCCAGTTCCCTGGTGACCTTTGCTCCAGTTACATAGAGACTGTGCTGAGTCAGCCTGGGAGTGATGTAACTTCCAGGTGCATGCATGGGCTGCGGAGGGAAGTGGTAAACTCCTCCGAGCCTGACATTGGACAATTGGACTCCTAACGCTGACTCATGGACCCATGAGGTCACGTCCCG
>JARBWK010004201.1:0-10836 GCA_030556195.1 Anolis apletophallus | reverse complement strand
TTATTATGTCCTTAAATACCCTTTCCATTTTGTATCTTCCCTTTGTGGCTACCTTGTGGCTTCCTTGAGCCTTCTTTGAGGCTTCCTTTATGGCTCTCCTGTGTGGAGGTTTACTTTGTGAACGTTTTCTCCTGTATGGATATTTTATTTTACTTACAATAAAGTAAGTTGACTTTATGCTATGGAGTTTTCTCAATGACCACATTACTTCTGGGCTAAGCTGAAGCTGCTGCATTTTGTTTTACTCTGCAAAATTAGGTTTGTGTTTTATACTAGGAAAACCTAACCCATAATCCCTGACAATTTGTCCCTCAATGATCGCCATGTTACTGCATGTAATGTTTCAGTTCTATATTATTTAAATAGTATCTTGTCTTGTTACAAAGTATTTAGGGTTGCTCTCACAAAGGAATAAATCCATTTATAATTCAGATAGTACAGTGTAAATGCAACATAAAACCAAGGTCTCAGAGTAAAAATAGTTTAAAGACTATTAGTCACAGATTTTACAGGTACTGGGGACATTGAATAGCCTTTAACAGAAACCAAAGTTCGACCAATGTAAGTTCCAAGCCAACCTCTCTGGAGCATGATTCAAATAATTTTCCAACTTTGCCATCTATGGAGCACATCACTCAGCAGCTGCACTTGGCCAGAGTCCTGATGGGTAGAAGTAGAGAGTGATGACCCAAACTGGTCCTGACCTGTGAAGATCCTTAAAGATCAAAGCCCTCACATTAAGCCAGGCCTGATAATAAGCATCCGAAGGGAGATTGGTTTCTTCACATTATTGACTAGTGGACTACCATACTCACAAGATTAACTGAAGTCATTATTAATTATTCGATCCTACTTCAAGAGTGCTGTGGGGAATAGGAAATAACATGGGATGGGAGAAAATCCAAACTTGAAGTCTTTATAGAACAGGGATGGGAAACTGCCCTGAAATAGCAGAAAACTCTTCAAATTGATTAAGTATTTTAAAAGAAGTATCTTTTATTTGGGGGTAGGCAGGATTACAAGGCTTTCTCATTAAAATTAGATATAGAGAGAGAGAGATATAAGAAAACTTAACATTAGCTGAAAGTAATTTATAATTCTTCATTGATTATCAAATTCATTAAAATTGAATAACTTCTGGTTGCCTTTTGGACTTATTTCTAATGGGGAGTATATTAACTTATTCTAAATCCATGAAGTTTTGGCCAAAAATTGAGGGGTGTTGGCTTCAGATGTGGGGGAGTTTTCCATAGTCTATTACTGGTTCTCCCGAGGATTGCATATAGCCCATGGGTTTCATAATTCCCATTCCTGCTCAACAAGGTACCCATTGACTGAAAACATGGCAGACAGCAGTTTAAAGAGTCCAGTGGTTCCCCCTTTCTACTTTCTTTTGAGAACTGGTCTAACCAGACACTGAATGTATCATAGACAAAAAGAAAAATACCTACTAGCTGCTAGTAGGTTTTTTAGCAGCATAAACCTGTAACAAGTTAAAAAAAAGAAAAGAAAAAAAGAAAGAAATATCCAAAGACTTGTAAAAAAGTAAATCAAGACCAAAACAAACAGTAACTCTACAAAAAGGAAAAAAAAGGAAAAAAAGTCTAATTATCTAAAATAAAGGAGTCAAATTATAAAAACATATTAACAAGAAATGGAGGTAGTCAGCCAGCAGTGGGAGGGGGCTTACCAGTGTTTTTGCATTGAGTGTCACATGTATGACTATCTGCCTGCTGGGCAGAAGTCTTGGGTGTGCATTCGCTGCAGTGAGCTCCTGGCTCTCAGGAACGTGTTCCTTCCCTTGAAGCCAAGGTAGCAGACCTGGAGAAGCACAGAGAGGAAGTGAGGCAGGAGGAAGAGATCTCCAGGGATGAAATAAAAGCATCCCACTCCGTTCTGAGCAGCCCTCCAGCTGCTTTGGAAAATGGGGGTCTTGGGCAGGGAGGACATCAGTCTGAGGAAGAGGGACCGGCTCCCTTAGTTGGGACCCCTTCCTCGGAGGATGTGCCCATATCCTCTTGCACCGAGGATACTTCTCAATGGGTGGTAGGAGGGGGGCTTCTTGTAGTGGGCGATTTGATTGTCAGGCACATAGAAAGCTGGGTTTGTGATGGATGTGATGACCACATGGTAAATTGCCTGCCGCGTGCAAAGGTTGCGGATATCACGAGGCATCTAGATAGGCTGGTAGATCGTGCCGGGGTGGAGCCAGCAGTCGTGGTACACGTCGGTACCAATGACATTGGGAAGGCCAAACGGATGGTCCTGGAAGCCAAATTTAGGTGGCTAGGTAGAAGATTAAGGTCCAGGATCTCAAAGGTAGCATTCTCGGAAATTCTACCGGTTCCACGCGCAGGGACAGCCAGACAAGCAGAGCTCAGGAGCTTCAATGCGTGGATGAGGCAGTGGTGTCGAGAGGAAGGATTTAGATTTGTTAGGAACTGGGGAACATTTTCGGGAAAGCCAAACCTTTACAAAAGGGACGGGTTACACTTGAACGAAAATGGAACCAGACTGCTGACAATTAATATTAAAAGGCTTCAGAGCAGCTTTTAAACTGATTCCTAGGGGAAAGTCGACGGGAGCTGGGCAGCTTCCGGTTCAAGAGGGTGAAACGCCAAGTATGGAGGATGAAACTTACGCACAAATGGCTGAGTCAACAGAAAAGATAGAAAGTAGTCAAGAGGTAGGACATGGTAGGCCTTCTACAAATTCTCATAAACAGCCAAAGTTGAAAGGGCATCAGAGCAATAAATATAAATGTCTGTACGCAAACGCTAGAAGCCTTCGAACAAAAATAGGGGAGTTGGAATGTTTGGCAAAAGAAAAAGATATTATTGGCATAACAGAAACCTGATGGACAGAGGAAAACAATTGGGACACAAAAATTCCAGGTTACAAACTGTACAGGAAAGACAGGAGAGGGAAAAACGGTGGCGGTGTGGCCTTGTACATAAATGAAGAGCTAGAATCTCATGAATTAGAATTTCAAGAAAATTCAAACTCACCTACAGAAACATTGTGGGTAAAAGTCCCAGGACAAAAAACTAAACGAGCATAACGGATCTGCTAACGCCCTCCCAACCAAACTCCAGACGCAGACTGCAATCTGGAAAAAGAAGTTAAACAGGCCTCAAAAACAAATAAATAAGACATAATGGGGGACTTCAACTATCCCCGAATAGATTGGCTAAATTCTTGTTCTACGATGAAAGAGAGACAAGGTTCCTCGACATGCTAGCTGATTATTCCCTTGAGCAGATGGTCATGGAACCAACCAGGGAAAGGGGATCCTGGACTTGGTGCTAACTAATGAACAAGATCTCGTTCAAGACGTCCTTGTAACTGAGCCCATAGGTACCAGTGACCACAACACAATAACCTTCAACTTAAGTTTGATAGCAAACTGTCAGTGAAAACTAACACAGAGACCTTAAATTTTCACAAAGGGAATTTCACCAAAATGAGAAAAATAGTAAAGAACAAACTAAAAGGAACAGTAAAAAATCAAAGTCCTCCAAAATGCTTGGAAACTGTTTAAAAATACTTTAAAACAAGCCAAACTAAAATGCATTCCTAAAATAAGAAAGAGGCCGGGAAAGTCCAAGAGGACATCGGTATGGCTTACAAATGAAGTAAAAGATGTGATTGGAAAGAAGAAAAACTCATTTAAGAAATGGAAGGCTCTTCCTACTGAGGAGAACAGAAAGGAACACAAGCTCTGGCAAACTAAATGCAAAGCAACGGTCAGGAAAGCCAAGAGAGATTTTGAGGCACATATAGCTAAGAACATTAAAAAAAATTGCAAAAACTTCTTTAAGTACATCAGAAGCAGAAACCCAACTAGAAAAGCAGTTGGGCCACTTGACGAAAATGGTAAGAAAGGGACAATAAGTGAAGACAAGGAGATTGCTGAGCGGCTAAATGACTTCTTTGCCTCCGTTTTCACACAGGAGGACAGACAACATATGCCTGCAGCTGAGTCAGTTTTTTCAGGGAGGGAATTAAATGAATTAAACCAGATAGAGATAAACAAGGAAGATGTTCTCACATGCCTTACTAAACTAAATGTAAACAAATCACCAGGGCCAGATGGCATCCACCCCAGAGTTCTTAAGGAACTCAAGTGTGAAATTGCTGAAATTCTAGCCAAAATATATAACCTTTCTCTAAGATCAGGCACTGTACCCGAGGACTGGAGGGAGGCAAATGTAACTCCGATCTTCAAGAAAGGATCCAGGGGTGATCCAGGAAATTATAGGCCAGTTAGTCTAACCTCAGTTCCAGGCAAAGTGATGGAAACCATTATTAAAGAAAAATTACTAAGCACATAGAAGAACAGGCATTGTTGAAGGAAAATCAACATGGTTTCTGCAAAGGCAAATCATGTCTTACTAACTTGATAGAATTGTTTGAGGGTGTAAATAAACACATAGATAAAGGGGACCCAGTCGATATTGTTTACCTTGACTTTCAAAAGGCTTTTGACAAAGTCCCTCACCAAAGGCTCCTAAATAAGCTCTTCAGCCATGGAATCAGGGGACAGGTCTTGTCCTGATTGGAACCTGGCTAAACTGTAGGAAACAAAGGGTGGTAATAAATGGACACTTCTCTGGGTGGAAAGAGGTGAGAAGTGGCGTACCCTAAGGTTCAGTTTTAGGACCGTTACTTTTTAATTTATTCATAAATGATCTGGATGTAGAAGTAAATTGTGAGGTAGCAAAGTTTGCAGATGACACTAAACTGTTCAGGGTAGTTAAAAATGAAACTGACTGTAAAGAGCTCCAGAAAGATCTCTCGAAATTGAGTGAATGGGCAACAAAGTGGCAAATGCATTTTAACCTAAACAAGTGTAAAGTCATGCACATTGGGGCAAAGAACCCCAAATACACTTATCAACTGATGGGATCAAAGCTTTCTGAGACAAACCAGGAAAGGGATCTTGGGGTTTTGGAGGACAGCTCAATGAAGATGTCAACCCCAGCGCTGCAGCAGTGAAAAAGCAAATTCTATGCTTGGCATGATCAGGAAGGGAATCGAAAATAGGTCGGCAAATGTTGTATTGCCTCTCTACAAATCTATGGTGAGGCCACATCTGAGTACTGTGTACAATTCTGGTCACCGCACCTCAAGAAGGATATAACAGAACTGGAAAAGGTACAAAGAAGGGCAACAAAAATGATCCAAGGGATGGAGCAGCTCCCTTATGAAATCAGGTTGCAACGCCTTGGTCTTTTTCAGCCTTGAAAGACGGCGCGTTTAAGAGGTGACTTGATCGAAGTGTATAAAATCATGCATGGGATAGAAAAGGTGAATAAAGAAAAAATATTTTCTCTGTCACACAACACTAGGACTAGGGGGCACTCCCTAAAGCTCCAAGGTAGGAAAGTTAGGACAAATAAAGGGAAATATTTCTTCACCCAGAGGGTCATTGGGTTATGGAACTCACTTCCAGAGGAGGTTGTGACAGCTGTCAGCCTGGACAGCTTCAAGGCAGGATTAGACAGATTCATGGATACCAATGGAATCAGTAGTTACTGAAATGGACATCCAAGTGCCACCTCTGTGTTGATGGAGGCAGGCAGGATTTTCCCCGGGTACTGGTTGTGGGGGGTCGGGAGCAGGTGAGGGTTTTGCCCTCCTTTCTGCTAGAGATCCCTGTGTACAACTAGTGGGCCACTGTGTGACACAGAATGTTGGACTAGATGGGCTGAGGCCCGATTCAGCATGGCTCTTCTTATGTTCTTATGTTCTTATGTTCTCAGTATTTATATTCCACCCTTCTCACCCCAAAGGAGACTCAGGGCAAATCACAATGCACACATACACAGCAAACATTCAGTTCCGTTTTTTGACATACAGACAGACAGAGGTCATTCAGCAGTTTTTCCACTTCAGATCCTGGAGGTTGCTCGCTTCCAGCCATGGGGGGAGTTTTCACTTCATCCACCATGACGCCAAGCCTTTTGATTTCCTCCGGCATTTTCATGGTGTCATAAATTAACCTCCCCACTTTAAGCAAGTGATCCCTAATTTCACTACTCAGCTGTTTTCTAACTACTTAGGTGGACAGTAAGCTGAGCTACTAACAGTCGGGAGCTCAACCGCAACTTGAGCTTCGAACTTGCCACCTTCCGGTCAGCAGTGATTTATCGTTGCTAGCAATTAATCAGCTGTGCTACCAGCCCAGCCCATTAGGCCACTTAATAGACCTACAAGTCCAACATGCCATTGGGAACGCAACAGTAAGAACCACAAAAGTCTATCTAGGTCACTCCTGTCTCCCAAACTCTCAGAGACTTTGTAATAGCAGCCATTACAACTAGGGAAGCTAAAGCTGCCATCTTATTTGTACAATGCATTTTCTGTATCATTAATTTAACACCCATCCTTAGACATAGCATTTCCCTTAGTCTGTGGCTTATTTCTCTCCCCCACCCCAATTTTTATAATGAAGTCATAGAACTGTGGATGATACAACTCCAAACAATCAGTGAGGGATGTTGTTTGAAGCCTTCCATGTATAAAGCTCCCTGTGTGTAATATACACAGCAAGAAGACAGATATACCAAGGATTCATCTTTCATATGTTAATTTATTATATGCAGGGAGTGTTTTCCATGCATACAAAACCTATTTCTGGAGTGCCCACCTGCAATATGAAATAATACAATCCAGAACAATGACTCAACTTCTCCACTTTCATTCTAGTTCAGCGCAGTTTCTAAATTCAAATTTTCCTTTCCTTTAAACATTTTTTACTAACCTGCTCATACAAGAACTTAATGGACCGCATTATTTGTTATAATAATGTGGTCTTAATATATTTAATGTGGTCTTAATATATTTTCCATTCCTTGCCTTTCTTTATAATGAGGAATACAAATTATGAACACTGTGGAAGTCATTATAAATTCTATATGGGAACTGAGCTGCTGAAGTCTGTTTCTTAAGTCATTATTTCATACATTTATACGCATACATTTCTACAACTCAGCTATACATTAGTTCATTTAATATGTTTTGAAAGATTCTTTTATAATTAGAACACTTATTACAATGGCACCATGGGTACTACAGCATGGGTTATAAGTTTCCACTAATAGAGCAAAGTTTAAAATATGATTATATATTATACCCCTAAACTTACAGCAAAACAGTATTTTAAATTGCTATTTTCACTTATAAATTCCAGAAAGGTGAAGGGATTTGTGGGGTTTTCATGCATTGTTATCCACGTTCATTCTTCCCTCCTGTATGGATTTTATATGTCAGTTTATATACAAACAATGTATAGAAGAAGGTTTGTAACTGTAAGTCTATAATGGGCAACTTGCCCTTTTCCCAGTATTTAGTTATTGCTGTTTTTGGAGTGGCAATTATTTTTAAAAAATTGGCAGCACATAAGAGTGTAATAGATTCAACAAGAAACTGTGTGGTTCCAGTGGTCTATCACACAATGCAATAAATTGATTCTAGTTTGTACTTTCCCTAGAACTCCCCTATTTACCTGCATCCCCATATATCCCATGCATACAATGCCAGCATAAAATAATAGGAAATAGAATACCATATTGCATTTGATTCTGAAAACTGGTGAAGTTTTTTGCTTGTTTATTTTTGTGCAAAACAATTCGGTCAAGCTGGCAAGAAAGAAAGAAATAGTGGGCTATTATATATTAGCTGTAGTAGGCATGGATTAGAACCCAAAATCGCGATTCTAAAATCAAATTGGGGGATTTTTTTATTAGTAATAGAAAGACTTACAAAAAAATTCCAAAAAGTTCTAAAATGTAACGTAACTACTAATGAAATTCTAAATTGGTTCTAAAGTCTGAAAAGCAGGGAAATAGGACTGACACTGTTTTAAGCACAGGCAAATCAAGGGGCAACATTTCCCTTGGTTTCCTTGCTGGGAGATATAAAGCATTAATATATTATTATTAGTAGTAGTAGTATTATTATTAAATAAAATAGTCAAGACTTGCTTCTCTAGAGCATTTATTAGAATTAAATAATAAATTCTAATAGTAAGAATGTAGTAAGGGTGATAGTGACCTGGAGGGTATGAGGAACGTGCTCTTGGTAAACTAGAACATGCTCTTAGGTTTGTAGTTAGAGCCCTGTCAATTTTACAGTATTTCAATCCATGTCTGTTATCAATTATGTAAGGCCACAAGCACTCTAGTGCCCTCAAGAACAAGCAAACATATTATAATTATGTCAGGCCCAAGTTGTTTCTATAATTATTTTAGTATTATTATTACTTCGCAAAAGGTCTCCCATTGATTTTGAGAGCTGTTGTTGCTCTTAGACACCTTAAAGTCATATGGCTTGGCATGACTGCATGGATTGCTGTTATTTCCCTCCAGAGCAGTACCTATTGATCTACTCACATTTACATTGAACCCAGTGGCATCAATAACAAGTAGGGCCCTTCTTCCAGGAAATTAGAAGAGGTAAGTATTATTAATCTATTTATTATTATTATTATTAGAATTAAATAATGCCCTGGACCCTTCTTCCAGGAAATTAGAAGGGGTAAATATTATTATATTTATTATTATTTTTATTAGAATTAAATGCCCTGGGCCCTTCTTCCAGGAAATTAGAAGGGGTAAATATTATTATATTATTTATTATTTTTATTAGAATTAAATGCCCTGGGCCCTTCTTCCAGGAAATTAGAAGGGGTAAATATTATTATATTATTTATTATTTTTATTAGAATTAAATGCCCTGGGCCCTTCTTCCAGGAAATTAAAAGGTAAATATTATTATATTATTTATTAATTATAAAATAGTTGCCTACCTTCTCCAGAGCTCTTTCACTGCAGCTTTCTCCCATTCATTTTGCCATAGATCTCTAGGAGGTTTGAACTCTATGGCTTTTCCTTGAATCTGCACTTTTCCTGCTCCTCTCCGGGCTGTTTTCAACTCCTTCTCCCATTGTTTCAGCCTGCCTCATGTCCTTCTCGCCTGCCCTCCTATCCAGGCCCTTTCCCTGCAGTTTAAAGCGCTTTTTCCTGAGTCCTCCAGCCGCCTAGGACTTCCGGTTTCGATCTCTTTATGGTTCTGGCTGGTTTTTCTCTTCCTGGAGGCAAGGCCTTTCAGTTAAAGTAGGCCTCGAGCATGGAAAGGCCCCATCTGACTGTGAGTAATGTCTGGGATTTTGGATTTTGAGGGGGTAATAGGGAGCCTTCCGAAATATTTAGAATTCTAACGAAATTTTGGGCCCAGGGGGTTTGAAAAAGAAAGTCCACTTCCGAGATTGGCCTTGCGATCCGTAAAAACTTGAAAGTTCCATTACATACGAATCACTTACGAATTCTTTTGATTTTCATAACTTTTTTCTCATGCCTAAGCTGTAGTGGTACAATGAACTGCTGGCCTGAAGGTCAGTGATTCGAATCTGCAAGATGGGGTGAGCTACCATCTGTCAGCTCCAGCTTCCCATGTGGGGACATGAGAGAAGCCTACCACAAGATGGTAACACATCCAGGTATCCCCTGGGCAACATCTCTTCAGACAGCCAATTCTCTCACCCTTGAGAAACTGCAAGTCGCTTCTGACATGATAAACAAAAAACAGCCCCAAAGAGGAGAAGTTTTACATACAATTTAATGCATATCCATTCTTCTATAAAACAAACAGCACCTGTTTATTTCAAAATATTAGCAATCAGATCCTCCTTCCGACTATGCAACAACTCATACCAAAGTGTTAAATTTTGAGTTTTGTTTGTGTTACATTTTCCCAATCCTCCTTCTCCAAAGCAGAACCCAAAGCCCCTTATTTAATTCTACATCACAGTGCACATTACTATTGTATTCTCAGATTTATTTTTAAAATTTATTTCCATTTCCATGGGGCCCTGTATCCTGCAAGCCTACTAAATGTAGAGGGCTAACTTCAATCCTCTCTCAACTGCAAATCATAAACCTCCTAATATGTAACCATGAAAGCAAAAATTGCATCCTAACATTATAATGGTGCAGTGTGAAACAGAGGACTTCATATAGGTCATAAACATATGGATATTAAGCAATATCTACTTATTAGCAATTCTAAAACATGCAAATGTGAGTAGATCAATAGGTACCGCTCTCGTGGGAAGGTAACAGCGCTCCATGCTGGCCATACAAACTTGGAGGTGTCTATGGACAATGCTGGCTCTTCGGCTTAAAAATGGAGATGAACACCAACCCCCAGAGTCAGACATGACTGAACTTAATGTCAGGGGAAAATCTTTATCTCTTTTTTTTTACATATTCTGGACATTTGCAGATTGCATTTCCATGGTAAACACACACACACACACACACACACACCATTAAGGAAAAATTAGCCTAGAGAGCATGATTTGCTCACTAAAAGTGATTTTTTTCTCCTTCCATTGGTAAGGACTTCTTTAGAAACATGAAATAATCAGAAGTTTAATGCTGAAGTTTTAATTTTGTTTCTATAGAATCACAGGCGGCAAATGATTATGTGACATAAAGGATGCTAATGTAAGGTCTAAAAAGGACAGTCTCTTTTATGTCCCCAAGCTTCCTGCTTTTATATTACTTAACTAAATGTATAAATATTGTGCTTTCACACTTCCTTGCTGCTTCAGAGTTAATTACCTTTTCATTATTAAAGTCTAACTTTACACAAATGAGAGAGAAAATTACTTATATTATCACTAACTTTCTTTTTTCTTTTCTTTTAACGTTGTCCCCATTGTTTGGTAAGCAAGCATTTTAAATGTCACAATGGATGTAATGCCACGCAGCACACCCCTCCATTTCTAAATGCTTGTAATACAAAAAAGAAATTATGTATAATGAAGCT
>JARBWK010004200.1:0-10836 GCA_030556195.1 Anolis apletophallus | reverse complement strand
GGGGTTTTTTGCTACACAAATTAGTCCAGGTGAGCAGATCATGATTTTGTGTGTGTATCTTGGATTGCAAAAGATATTTTGTCTTTCCCCCTTTTCAGTGCCATTTTTGGACTGGTGTATCGACCAAAGGACTTTGCCTCCTACTTGCTTGGCATCTTTATCTGCAATCTTCTGTTGTATCTTGCCTTTTATGTTATCATGAAGGTAAGTAATGCCTGCAACTCACTTCTCTTCAGATGTGGGGTTAGAAAAAAGAATTTTGTTACAATCCTTTTCAGAGTCCTGCCCATCTTGTTCCAACGTTGGTAAACAAGGACTCATAGCTGACCTTCTGCATTGGAATCCCAGGGTGCTGTGAGATCTTTGACAAGAGAGAACCGCTTAATACTTTTCAGTTTGGTTTTGCTGTTATGTTAAGGGGAACCTTGATTCTGCTTTTCCTGCATGGCAGGGGGATGGACTATGTCTCTTCCAACTCTATTGTTCTATGATTCTATGAAAGGAGAGTCCATACATTTCAGACAGCATTTGCAGTTAATATCTTTGCCTTTTGGCGCAAGCGAAAAAAGTCATTCCCAATGGAACATCCGTCCTTTCCTAAGAAGCTTCTCTGGCATATCTGTGGTGTTTCCTGTAGGAGACATAATAGATATGTTTCAATATTCGACAAGGTGTCACATTGAGGAGTGGGCAATCTTCATTTATTTATTTATTTATTTGCATCATTTATATTCCGCCTTTCTCACCCCGTAGGGGACTCAGGGCAGATCACAATGCACATATACAGGCAAACATTCAATGCCATAGACATACAACATAAATAGACACTCAGAGGCAAATTAACATTCCAGCTTCTGGCCACCAGGGGGAGCTGTCACATTATTCAATTTGTAGGAAAATAATTCCATCTAAACATTAGAAAAAAAATCCTGATGATAAGAGCCTCTTTGGCTGTTGAATATTTTGTCTTGCAGCATGGTGGAGGTGTCTTTTCTGAATGTTTTCGGGTAGAGGCTGAATGGTCATCTGTTGTGGGTGCTTTGATTCTGTGTTCCTGCTCGTCAGGGGTTGGATTGGATGGTATAGTACATACAAACAAAAGAACTAATCCGGACTGGTATACAGAACAGAAGAAACACACTGAGAAAAAAGAATCACTGAATAACCAGTGACTACACAAAGGGGTAGCAAAATATCAATACTATAATGTATAGAAAAGAGTAAAAGAACATCCCAATGCCTATTATAGGATAGTACGTCTGGCATCAGTGATAATGCATATCAATAAGGAATACAGTTTACATCCATATGATCATGAAATAGATACAATGCCTTCCAGGTGGGAAGTGGAATACAAAATGAATAGCAGTACATCAAACATATAACGAAGTAGATAATAATCATGTAACAATCATATCTCTATAGCAGTAGCATATATATCTCAAACCACCAGGTCTCAGTCTAAGTAGAAAAATAAACAATATGATACATAACATGTATAATGAAAAAATCAAAAAGTCAACGCTCAAAGTACCAGGAGGGCAATGCCCAATATGAGAGGCTACACAATATCTATGTGTGTCATTCTAGGCTATATAAGCTCTGTGGTGGGCTATTGGAACCATTGGCGCAATATTTGGACGATTTGTTACAACCCTATGTCAAGGTGACACCATCATATATTCGTGACACTAAGGACCTGATACTCAAAATAGAAGGTTTAAGTGTCTCCTCTGATACTTACCTTGTTTCATCAGACATCTCTTCCCTATATACAAATGTCCCTTTAGAGGATGCTAGAGACACTATTGCCACCATCTTCGATTCCAGGACTCATCCGCAGAACCCCCCTATGGGCTTTCTTTTGGAACTTCTTGATTGTGTGCTAGAATATAATTATTTTTGCTTTGAAGGCATCTATTATTTGCAGACATCGGGAGTGGCCATGGGTTCTCCCCTTGCCCCTACGATAGTCAATCTGTACATGGCGTCGCTGGAACGTGTTCATATTTGTGATACTGATCCTTTTTCTAGCTACGTTTCCTTCTGGGGCAGATATATAGATGATATTTTCTTCTTAATGAAGGGTGACATTAATATGTCTCTGTGTGACACCTGGCTCTCATCATGGCACCCCAATATTGTTTTCAACACTATATACAACCGTAAGGAGGTCAACTTCCTAGATGTGACCATACACAAGGTTGAGAATAAATTAAATGTCAAAAACTATAACAAACCCACTAATAGAAATTCCTTGCTGCACTATCAGAGCTTTCACCCCTTTCCTTTGAAGAACAATCTGCCATATTCCCAGTTGCTTAGGATGAAAAGGAATTCTACTTTTCCCCTTCACTACGAAAAGGATTCTAGAACGATGCTCACTAAGTTTCGGGATAGAGGATATCCCCATTATGTTTTACAGCAAGCCAAACACAAAGTGGACAATTTACAGAGGACTTACACTTTGGAGACACACGCCAGACAAAGACCCAACAGACCCATTGGGCCCTTGACTCTCTCGACCCATTCTACTGACATACTGCACATTGTAAACAAATATTGGCCCCTCTTAGCCGATATCCCTGATCTACAGCACAAGCCCATGCCTGCCTATAGACGCACCACCAACCTTGGGGATCTTTTGATCCACACTGATCATAGACTACGGAGCACGCGCGGCATTCTTACACCGGGCATGAGACGCTGCGGAAATTGCAGTATCTGCCAATTTGCCCTTAATACGCGAGAACTAAATGTGGCTCATAGATCTAGATCTTTCAAAATCAAGGATGCCATCACCTGCAAATCTGAGGGGTGCATTTATTGCATTGTTTGCTCATGCAATAAAATCTACATAGGCCAAAGCTCTCGCATGTTGAAAGTCAGGATAGGAGAACACCGCAGCAGGATCAGATTAGGATCTGAGGAATCGGCGCTTTACTGTCATTTCAAGTCTATACATAAGGGCAAAGAGGAGTTCCATTTCCTGGGGCTTGAACGGGTTAAAACCCATCCCCATGGTGATATTAGACAACAGCTTCTACGAAGGGAAAGTGCTTGGATTTCGATGGTCAGAAGTGAGACCCTGCTGGCCTAAATGAGCATTTAAGCATTTCCAACCTTTTGAGTTAAACCCATTAATTCCCTTGATGGTTCACAGCTGCTCTGAGGGTATTTATACCCCACCCTTTTAGTCCTCCCCACCGTATGTCGGTCATACCCATCTTTGATGCTACTTGAATATCACATACAGGTATGTTGCCTACCTTGCCTTTGTTTCCACCCTTTCCCTGTGACTGGATATATTCGGAGCTAGATTTGCTATATTTTTCCTAGACCTACTGAAATTTCCCTTGAAGCCACAGATATACCTGTGTTCATGTTCGCCCTGAAGATGGACCCATTGAGGTCCGAAACGGGTGCAGCGCAACAGTAAATCCCCGTGGCGTTTGCTTCGGTTGCTTCGTCTCATCTAGACATCCCTTTTCGTCTCCATCAGGACTGGGAGCTTTGGAAGCAAGCCAACCGCTGTATATCAGCTTCATTCACCTTTGCTAGTGACATTAGGCTATACAGCCAGTTGCATTATTGCCTGCATAGTGCTACGGCACTTTGGCCCCTTTTGAGGCTTGCTTTCTTTCCCCCTCCAGCCCCCCTCCTTCTGAGTGGGATTTATTGATACCACCGGTCTTACAGCGACTACGGAGGTTCACGGTATCTGGCTAGTGCATCTACATGATCCACTTGGCCTTGTCTACACATCATTATGATTATTTTGGGGCTTCTCCCCTTTATTTAGTGATATTGAACTTTATTTTGAATCGTCATCCATGAGCTACGCCCCTCACTGATTGACGCGATACCTGGGCGACTACCCTACAGGACGCGCTATGGTGACGTCACCACCTCATAGATCTACGAATGGACTAGAGGCCACTCGGCCTGTGTGTTACTCTATATTGCCTCATTGTGAATCGCCATCCATGAGCAACGCCCCCCACTGAGTGACGCGTTACCTGGGCAACTACCCTACAGGACGCGCTCCGGTGACGTCAGCACTGCATAGATTTACGAATCAACTAGAGCTTATTCAGCTAGTGTGCCACCTTATATTGCTTTGGGGCTTCTCCTTATATTTAACCTTATTTGGCAATTTCTCACTAGCAGTGCCACATTCTCTATCTACACCATGTGGGCGACGGGCCTATAGGGTGCGCCAGAGGATACCATAGATCCTATCACTTGGGTTTCTCTAGAGCTTATATAGCCTAGAATGACACACATAGATATTGTGTAGCCTCTCATATTGGGCATTGCCCTCCTGGTACTTTGAGCGTTGACTTTTTGATTTTTTCATTATACATGTTATGTATCATATTGTTTATTTTTCTACTTAGACTGAGACCTGGTGGTTTGAGATATATATGCTACTGCTATAGAGATATGATTGTTACATGATTATTATCTACTTCGTTATATGTTTGATGTACTGCTATTCATTTTGTATTCCACTTCCCACCTGGAAGGCATTGTATCTATTTCATGATCATATGGATGTAAACTGTATTCCTTATTGATATGCATTATCACTGATGCCAGACGTACTGTCCTATAATAGGCATTGGGATGTTCTTTTTACTCTTTGCTATATATTATAGTATTGATATTTTGCTACCCCTTTGTGTAGTCACTGGTCATTCAGAGTGATTCTTTTTTCTCAGTGTGTTTTTTCTGTTGGATTGGATGGCCCTTGTGATTACTTCCAACTCTATGATTCTATGATTCTGTAACAGATCACCTCATAGTTTCACAGGGCAGTGAATCATATTGTTGCTGTCCAGCCTTGAGTATAAAGTGGGAATGGAAATTCTCAATTTCTTTAACTTTTCACAAATGTTGAGGAAAAGACCTTCACATTACTTCCAGTAGTATCAAAATATTTGGAATTTCTTTTCTTTCTCCTAAGGATAGAAAACTCAAAGTAACATTTAATATCTGCACTTTTTCAAGTATTCCATGCAGTTTTACTCAGAACTGTACAACTTAGGTTTTAAAGGCCATTTTAAGTGTATTTATTGTATTTAAAATCTGTTTTACCGCACTGTCACTATTTGTTTTTTTAATAACTTTTAAGTTTTGTATTGCACTTTAAAAACTTGTCTAGTGTGAGATTGTTAGCCACCTTGAGTACCTACAGGGAGAAAGGCAGGGTATAAATTAAGATCATAATAATCCTGGTAATAGTGCCAGGATTGTGAATTTGAATCAGTGTGGATGCATAGTTCAAGGTCACACATCCCTCACATTGATAGTGAATTTCAGCCTTCACCCCCTCCCCACCCCCTGCCCCTATCTCTGTCCTTCTTGTTTGCTATTTCAAGCATATTCCTCTCACTTGAGGTTCAATTTATTTATTTATTATTCAAATTTCTATGCCGCCACTCCCCAGGGGCTCGGAGCGGCTCACAAAAACAGAACAAACACATAAAAACCAATAAAACCAGTTAAACAAACTAACAAGGTTCGAACGCCTGTCGGAACAGGTATGTCTTACACGCCCTACGGAAAGTTGGTAAATCCCGCAGGGCGCGAACTTCCGAAGGCAAGGTATTCCAGAGGGATGGCGCCATGACCGCAAAGGCCCTACGCCTAGTTGCTGTTAAGCGAAAAGTCTTAAAACTGGGAACTTCCAATAGATCTTGGTCCTCTGAGCGAAGTGATCTCTGGGGTTGGTAGGGGGTGAGGTGGTCCCTCAAATACACTGGCCCTAGACCAAATAATACCTACTGCCTGACCTGTGTGGAAAGTAGCAGCCCCTGGCTTTTCAGTCCATGTCTAAGTGGGGATCAAAGGCAAGCAGATGTTAGGCCTGTTGGCTTCAAGTATAGTCCTGGTTTCTGTGCAGTGCCTGCTCAAATGTCATTTATGAGAGGAGATTATTTTAATATTTTTGTCTTTCCAGCTCCGCAGCTCAGAAAGGCTCCTGCCCCTTCCTCTGTTCTGCATTGTGGCCACTGCAGTGGTTTGGGCTGCAGCCCTTTATTTCTTCTTCCAAAACCTGAGTAGCTGGGAGGTAAGTTTCTTGCATCCTCCCTCCTTTCTTCTTCTATTGCTGCTGAACACATTTCATATATGCCTTTATCCTACCTTTTTCTTAGGATGAGTCCCAAATGACTATTCTGTGGGTCTCTGGATCACTTACATATCATAAACAATTCTTGGATCAACACTCTCTTAGCTTTAAAACTATGTTGGGGAATCTGGAATCATATACTTTGACATGACTCCTGTCCTGCCAGATGGTGTTGTTGGGAGACACCTGTTCAACCCCTCATCCATTGTCTTGTGGGGTTCCTCAGGGTTCAATACTGTATCCCATGTTGTTTAACATCTACATGAAGCCGTTGGGGGAGGTCATCCGGGGTTTCGGGGTGCGGTGTCACCTGTACGCAGATGATGCCCAACTCTGTCACTCCTTCCCACCTGCTACTAAGGAGGCTGTTCAGGTCCTGAACCGGTGCTTGGCCACTGTGTCGGACTGGATGAGGGTGAACAAATTGAAATTGAATACAGACAAGACAGTGGCACTCCTGGTCAGTCAAAAGGCCGAACAGGGCATAGGGTTACAGCCTGTGTTAGACGGGGTTACACTCCCCCTGAAGACGTAGGTTCGCAGTTTGAGTGTGATCCTGGATTCATCGCTGAGCCTGGAACCCCAGGTTTCGACAGTGATCAGGGGAGCATTTGCACAGTTAAAACTTGTGTGCCAGTCTGACTTGGCCACGGTAGTCCACGCTCTGGTTACATCCTGTATAGACTGCAACGCTCTCTATGTGGGGCTGCCTTTGATGACTGTTCGGAAGCTTCAACTGGTCCAATGGACAGCAGCCAGGTTGATAAAAGGAGCAGCACTCAGGGAGCGCACAACCCCTATGTTGTGCCAGCTCCACTGGCTACCAATCTGCTACCAGGCACAATTCAAAGTCCTGGCTTTAGCCTTTAAAGCCCTAAACAGTTCTGGTCCAACTTACCTGTCCGAACGCATCTCTCCCTATGAACCTCCGAGATGTTTAAGATCATCTGGAGAGGCCCTGCGCTCGATCCCGCCCTCTTTGCAGGCGCGATTGGCGGGGACGAGCGACAGGGCCTTCTCGGTGGTGGCCCCTCAGCTTTGAAACGCTCTTCCTAGTGACACCAGATCTGCCCCCTCCCTTCTGACATTTCGCAAGAAAGTTAAGACCTGGCTGTTTGACCAGGCATTTGCAGATGAAGCGTAATTACATAAATTGAGACCTAAGGAACGATGATGATGCAACGGAAATCAATTTTAATAATGAGACGCTGAGATTGTGTTTTTTAATTTTAATTGCTAAATTTGTGTTTTATATGGTTGTTTTATTAATTTCGGATGTATTTTATTTGTGGGCAGTTCTTGCCATGTGTACACCGCCTCGAGTCGCCTTTGGGCTGTATAAAAATATAGTAAACTAGCTGTACCCGGCACGCGTTGCTGTGCCCTATTCAGGAGATGAGAGAAAGCTTGAGTATGTAAGGGTTTGAAATGATGTGACTTACGGTCTTGGTGGGGTCATGGCTGTGTCGTTGTGGGTTCTTCTGATGGGTGGGATGTAGAAGTGTTGTGGAGTTGTGTGTGTTGTGTGTGAGTTGTGTAGTAGGTCTGTAGAGGTAGGCATCGCGAGTTGTGTGGCTGTCATGTTGTGGGGGTGGTATTTGTTAAGTGGAGGATTTGTGGTGTGTTTGGGATGGTGGTTGCAGAAGAGTGTGTGGTGTTGAGTGTGTAGGTTGGTGTTGTGAGTGTGTAGTGGTAGTGTGTTGTGGATATACAGTGTGTATGTGGGGTGTATTGTTTGGTTGTACTGTGTTTTTTTTCTTTTTAGCAGTGTTATGTATGCGTTGTGTGTGTGTCTGTTGTGGGTTTGGTGATTGTTAAGTGAGTGTATGTTGTTGTGGGTGTGTTTGACTGGGCTGAAGGGCAGCGGCAAGGCGGCAGCAGCGACCCCGTTCCTTCTGTCTTCACCCTGTGCCATCTGGAGGGTAGTAGCGGTGAGGCCAACACCCCCACGCCTCCTCCTTCTTGACCATCCATCCTACGGAGGGTAGCCTCAGCGGCGGGGAAGCCTCTCTCCCCCAGTGGAGTGCAGCGGCGGGCTGTGGGCTCCCGCAGCACCCGGGAGCCTTCCGTGTGGCCACCGCTGGTCCGTGGCGGCCGCCATCTTTAATGGTGTGACTTCTGGCTATTCTTTGAGTGGCAGTTGCCGCCCGGACCCTTTTCCTGGTGGACCGACTTCCGGCGGAGCCTTTTCGGCCGAGCCAGAAGTGGTTTGGCCGCCATTTTGTTGTAGTTTTTTGGGGGGGGTTTCCCCGTGGTCCAGTGCTGCCTCCCCGGAGAGTCGTAGAAGCGACCGAAGCGGCGGCGAGTGGCTGGGGGTTCCCTCAGCGATGGAAGGGATGCGGCGGAGGTAAGGCTACGATCCTTTCCCCCTCGCTGCTCTTTCCTCCTCCTCTGCCTTGTCCTCTTTCTCCTTGGCGGCTCCGTTGGCCATTGGCATTCACTAAGTGCCGCGATGCTTGGGGTGAATGGCGGTTTTTTGGGGGTCGTATTTAGGGGTCTTGCGAGGTATGTAGGGCGGGGCTTTTGTGCCCCGAATGTACCTTGTGGTATGTGGGAATACGTTCGGTGGTTGTTGTGGTTCTGGGGCTTACAGTTTTCCCGTCTATAAGCGTCAACGCACGGACACTCTCTTTATATATATATATATATATATATATATATATATATATATATATAAGATAATAAATGTGCCTTAGATTCAATGAAATATGCTATGTTGATGTATATTTAGCAGTAGCTGAGATGCGGTTAATTAGAGCAAGAAGTATATGTAATTTTAGTTGGCAAGGATGGGGGTGAGGGAATGGGGTATTGTGGGGTTACTTTTTGTGTTGGATACTTGTATTTGTTTCTTATTTCAGTGTCTGTGATTTTTTTATTTGTTGTGAAAATTTAATGTAAATCAGTTTCTCAAACTGTGCTTCTCCAGATATTTTGTACTTCAGCTCCCACAACAGCTGATAAGCTGGCTGGGATTTCTGGGAGCTGAAGTCCAAAACATCTGGAGGATCACACTGATGTCCATTAATTGAACCCCCCCCCCTCCAACTTTCCTTTTTAGTGCATTTTGTTTCTGAGGCACACATATAGTACCATCAGATTTCAAGTTTCAGTCCGCTTTACAGATACAGAATTTGTAGGAGACAGATAGAAATGACGGACCCCCTTTTTTTTCAGGAAACCCCAGCAGAATCCCGAGAGAAAAACCGTCCGTGTCTCCTTCTGGGATTCTTCGATGACCATGATGTCTGGCACTTCCTCTCAGCAGCTGCCCTGTTCTTCTCCTTCTTGGTGAGTTGCTCCTTGTGGTCTCCCAGCAAAATGGTGCCAGATAGATATATTTCTTCTGGTTGCATGTTAAAGTATGCTGTCTATTTCTATACAAAATACGAAGGTCTATTTTGCTTCCAAAAATCTGTAATGAAAATCATAGCCAAGCATACATCGTAAGCCTTGCTGGATCATTTCAAAGGCCTTTCTAGTTCAGTATCCTGACCATAAGAGCTTTTCAACTATGGAATGCTCTGCCTTGGAGTGTGGTGGAAGCTCCTCCTTTGGAGGTTTTTAAACGGAGGTTGGATGGCCATCTGTCAGAGGTGCTTCAATTATTCTTTTCTTGCATTGCAGGGGTTTGGACTGGATGGCCCATGTATAGTTCTATGATTCTGTTTCCCAGGGTATCCAATCAGATCCCCTCGGGGGCCCCAGTCTCACTCTGTTGTTGGCAGTCTTTTCAAGAGCACATGCTGTCAATCGAAGGAACCGCTAGGCTACGCTGGCCCACACATGCTATCTTTTGGGCATGGAAGTATAACTCTATATGTATAACAAGGTGCCACTGATTTCCACAAACACACAGATCTGATTAGGAATTGTGCTTCATATTCTGAAGAACAATATTGTAACGACTCTCCAACGCACGGTAGGGATCACACGAAGATGTTTTCTTGGTCCAACACGATTTTATTGAAGGTACGTGACATGTGAAGCTAAAAGCACCCGCCCGCCACCCAAACACACCTTTTATACCCCCATGGCCCCTCCCTACCCATGCAACATCTGGGCAGGGTTACATCAGCCCCAAGTGAGTCAAAATCCCAGTAATCCACAGGGCATGACCCCAGGGGTCACAAAGTCAGTGTCACGGTCCCAATGTCCAATGTCCTTGCTTGGAGGAGTTACCTCACTTCCTCTCAAACACCTGGAAGTTTGCATCACTCCCAGTCTGACTCAACAGTCTGAATGAATCTGGGACAAAGGTCATCCCGAAGCTAAAGTGAAGGTCGCTGCTGCCTCATGACAGGCTTGGAACCTGGACTTCATCCAAGCTCAGGTTTCCCAATCCTGACATAGCGGTCTCCTCCACCTCGTCCTCCCCCTGAGGAAACAAAACATCATTCAATCTAAAGGAGGAAAGGGCTCACGTACTTCTTTAACAGGCTACAATGAAAGTGGGATGTACCTTTCCCAAACTTTTTTAGGCAACATGAGGTACATGACACTTTATTCACAGCAGTTTCAATTCTGAAAGGCCCAATGTATTTAGGACTCAATTTCTTTGACTTGTAACCCAATTTTAAATTCTCTGTTGATAACCACACTAAGTCACCCTCGCTATACTCCTCCCTTTCTGTCTTCTGCGGTCCCCAAACAGCTTATGACTGCTGTATATTCTTTAATACTTCCGTCACCCCCTTCCA
>JARBWK010004199.1:0-10840 GCA_030556195.1 Anolis apletophallus | reverse complement strand
CAACCTGGGCAATCTCCATCGACAATTTGAGTCCAGGATAACACCAGGGCTTTTTACGGAGGGACGGGTCAGCGGTTCCCCTTCAAGGGGGCAGCGAGAAAAGGTGGTTCTGGGCGGCCCGGCCATAAGATCTCGTCTTTTGATGGATTTATTTTTAAGTTTGTGGGCGCGGGCCATTTTTGTCACTGCTTCTAGGCCTCAGTGAAGTTTTTCGGGAACAGTTCGCCAGGCTCAGTTTCAGTAGGAGCTGGGTGTCATCGGCATATTAGTAGCACCCTAGGCGAAGCTCGGGCTATACCAGCCAACGGCCGAACATAGATGTTAAACAACGTTGGTGATAGTATGGCGCCTTGGGGCACTCCGCACTCGGGAGAGATTTCCTAGATGTTTGGCCTGGCCATTCAACTCGCTGGCTGCGTCCGCGCAGGAAGGAGCTAAGCCAAGCTAAAGCTGTTCCTTGTATCCCTATGGCGGCAAGTTGTCGTATCAGCAGATCATGGTCCACTCTGCCATCAAAGGAGGGCAGGCAAGGACGTCCCAACAGGAACATCGATGCCACCGCACCAGTAGGTAGCGGAAACTGCCGACTTCCAGCTGGAGGTCTGTGCTGAGAGACCCGGCCCATCAGCGCAGTGTCCTTCCTGTCCGTTGTAGAAGACCAGTGGGGCCCTTGGAGCCTCGATCGCTTGTAGCGAGAGCTCCAAAACATCCTAGTTGAGAACGTCTTTGGGGCCGTCACTGGTCTCAGTGTTGATCGCCCTTCTGTGGTCAAGACCACGAGGGGGCCAGTTCCGGGGGCACGGTCCCATCGGTCTCTCCAGCAGGGGGGTGGACCTGACCTCCGGTTCAAGGCCTGTGACGTCAAGTGGGCGCCTTCCTTCCGCTTCCGGCGCCGTGTCCTCCTCCTCTTCCGGGGGCCTCGTTCCAGGTCGGTGCTAGGAACAGAGTCTTCCGGGGGCAGGACTTCCGGGAGTTGACTGCTTCTGGGTGGCGTTTCTTCATGAGGCCCCAGCACATGAGGTCATGCCGCGTTATCACAGGATGTGTATGTCCAACACTGTTTAGCCAGCATTGTACCACCTGACATCCGTTGGGAAGTAACAACCTGTAACGAAAGAACCACGGTATTGATATCTCCAACCCATCCTCTGTTAGGATATCAGCCAGCATAACAGCGTCTTAAATCAAGAAACAGTTTCCTAAGAGCTACAGAGATACTTGCAGGAACACCTCAGCAAGCGAGAGTCCAAAGGTGGCAGGCAAAAACCCGGAACGTCAATCAGTGGCTGAGACCGGATGAGAGACTCCCTCCTGGGCACACAGAAGACGGGGCGACATGGAAGGCGCTAAACACCCTGACTTGATCTTAAAATCTTCTCCTTAATCTATATATATAAAAGGGAAGTGGTCATGCAACGGGGCAAATGCACGCCAAAACTACATTTCCCACACACACAACAAAACCCAGGGCCACTCATCCCCACCCCGAGGTACATCAACCACCCACTAAAACACCCCTAAACACAACACAAAACCCCCAAACCATCCCCCCTCCAAACACAACATTACTACACATGCGCAAAACACCCCACACACACAAAACGGCCGCCATAGAAACATCACAATACCAAGCATGCGCAACATCCCACCCCATGCCCCCCTCCTCCGCCGCTTACGAACCACTCCTGAGACCAACGGCGACATCCTCCACGGCTCCGGGACCCAACAGCACACATCCGGGAGGGCGCTGCTGCGATCCCGCCCGCGACACAAGAACAGCGCAGCCACGGGACTACAACTCCCAGAAGGCTCCGCCACGGCACACTCGAAAAAAAGCGGAGACAGCACCGGAAATAGCCCACAATGCCCGCGCAGAGCATTCTGGGAGCCGTAGTCCCCTGCCGGACACGCCTTCTCCGCCATGCCCGCTTCCTCCGCCCCCTCCGCTGCCTCCTCCCGTCCTTCCCGGGGATGGGGCCGGGAGGAAACCACGCCGTCTCTCTCCCTTCCGCCTCCTCTTTGGCCAGTGGAATGGAGGCGGCGGGTAGCGGCGGACAGCCCTTTGCCGCCTCTCTTCCGCTGGCCGAAGAGCAGGCCGAAGGGGAACCGGCCAACCCATCCCCCTGCGGCCTCCGCTGCCCGAGGAGGAGGCCGCAGGGAGAGGGGTTGCCCGGTTCCCCTTCGGCCTCCTCTTCGGCCACCGGAGGAGAGGCGGAAAAGGGCTCTCCGCCCTACCCGCCGCCTCCATTCCGCTGCCCGGGACGAGGCCGAGGGGAGCCGCACCGTCTCTCCCCTGCGGCCTCCTTTCGGCCAGCGGAAGGAAGGCGGCCGGCCGTGAGAGAGCCCTTAACCGCCTCTCCTCCGCTGCCCGAGGAGAGGGCGCGAGGAAAGAAATCGGCGCTCCCCATCGCCCTCCTCTTGGCCTCCTCCTCTACACATACACACACACACATAAAAACAAAACAACATATAAAACCCACATAAAAACACATATAAAAACACAACCACATACAAACACATATATCTACACACCTAAACATACACATCCAGACTAATACATACACATATATACACACACATATCCCCACATCTCCATATATACACATACATACACAAACACACACATATATATACACGTACTCAAACACGAAACACCAACATATAACGACACACAAATACATACACACATACCAAAAACTATACACACACAAACACACACACACATATACACACACACAAACAAAAACACACCAATACCTGCACACACACATGCACACAAACCCCCAAAAAACCATACACACATACAACTATAAACACATACACACACATACATATACACACAACAAACATGCTCACATCACTTCCACAACATACATACCCTGACATTCTCACATCACCAACATAGGGCACAGCAACGCGTGCCGGGTTCAGCTAGTACAATCTAAAATCGACCTAAAATACAGTGGAATTAGGGGTGCAGAAGTATTGAACCACGAAGAAGAAGAAAATACTATTTTTAACTAAGAGGAGACCTTGTAAGGACTGTGTATTGCTGTGCAATGAGGAGAAAGAGGCTTCTGCGGTTGGGAAGCCGGCCGAAGGGCGGGACTCCTCTTGTCTCGCTCTGCCTCCCTTTATGTCTTACCACCACCATCACCCCGCGCTCGATGAATAATTGAAACCTCACTTCTTAATTCCCTGGCGTGCCCGCGGCTGCCAAAGCGGCCCCAGGGCAACATCTTTCCAAGTCAGGCAGTGCTGTGAAAGGCTCCATTTATAAACCCCTCTATTAATATGTATTAAATGGTAATGGAATTTATGGGGAGCTTCAGAATAGAAAATGATGTCTTTCCGTGGGAGGCCAACCTATTTTTAGCTTATCTTGTCTACCTGCTCCATCGGACGCGTTGCAGGTCTCTCGCAGCGCCCTGTCTCCCAACATTAACTTAATTGAATAAGAATCCTGAGTTGTGTGGGCTGCCGGAGGGGGTTTCCCGGTGTCCCAATTGTCAGACCTTTCACGGGTCTGTTCAGAGTTTCCAGAGTTTAGAAAAGGTGCTAAAGGTTTCCCTAATCATTAGGAAGACTTTCCAGTCATTAGAATCCATTAGTTTGTGTTCTAATCTTCGGGCAGCAGAAAACAAGATGGAACCGGTTTGGAGCCAATCCATTGACCTGCGGATACGGGGCCCCAATGGGTCACCATATTCGCAGTTCAGAGGAAGGTAGTTTAATAATAATAATAATAATCTGGTCATTAGAATCCATTAGTTTGTGTTCCAATCTTCGGGCAGCAGAAAACAAGATGGAACTGGTTTGGAGCCAATCCATTGACCTGCGGATACAGGGGCCCAATGGGTCACCATATCCACAGTTCAGAGGAACGTAGTTTAATAATAATAATAATCCGGTCATTAGAATCCATTAGTTTGTGTTCTAATCTTCAGGCAGCAGAAAACAAGATGGAACTGGTTTGGAGCCAATCCATTGACCTGCGGATACGGGGCCCCAATGGGTCACCATATTCGCAGTTCAGAGGAACGTAGTTTAATAATAATAATCCGGTCATTAGAATCCATTAGTTTGTGTTCTAATCTTCAGGCAGCAGAAAACAAGATGGAACTGGTTTGGGGCCAATCCATTGACCTGCGGATACGGGGCCCCAATGGGTCACCATATTCACAGTTCAGAGGAACGTAGTTTAATAATAATAATAACAACAATAATAATCCAGTCATTAGAATCCATTTGTTTGTGTTCCAATCTTCGGGCAGCAGAAAACATGCTTGCGCCATCTAATAGTAATAATAATAATCCGGTCATTAGAATCCATTAGTTTGTGTTCTAATCTTCGGGCAGCAGAAAACAAGATGGAACTGGTTTGGAGCCAATCCATTGACCTGCGGATACGGGGCCCCAATGGGTCACCATATTCGCAGTTCAGAGGAACGTAGTTTAATAATAATAATAATAACAACAATAATAATCCAGTCATTAGAATCCGTTAGTTTGTGTTCCAATCTTCGGGCAGCAGAAAACATGCTTGCGCCGTCTAATAGTAATAATAATAATAATGATCCGGTCATTAGAATCCATTAGTTTGTGTTCCAATCTTCGGGCAGCAGAAAACAAGATGGAACTGGTTTGGAGCCAATCCATTGACCTGCGGATACGGGGCCCCAATGGGTCACCATATTCGCAGTTCAGAGGAACGTAGTTTAATAATAATAATAACAACAATAATAATCCAGTCATTAGAATCCATTCATTTGTGTTCCAATCTTCGGGCAGCAGAAAACAAGATGGAACTGCGGGCAGCAGAAAACAAGATGGAACTGGTTTGGAGCCAATCCATTGACCTGCGGATACGGGGCCCCAATGGGTCACCATATTCGCAGTTCAGAGGAAGGTAGTTTAATAATAATAATAATAATCTGGTCATTAGAATCCATTAGTTTGTGTTCTAATCTTCGGGCAGCAGAAAACAAGATGGAACCAGTTTGGAGCCAATCCATTGACCTGCGGATACAGGGGCCCAATGGGTCACCATATCCACAGTTCAGAGGAACGTAGTTTAATAATAATAATAATCTGGTCATTAGAATCCATTAGTTTGTGTTCCAATCTTCGGGCAGCAGAAAACAAGATGGAACCGGTTTGGAGCCAATCTATTGACCTGTGGATATGGGGGCCCAATGGGTCACCATATCCGCAGTTCAGAGGAACGTAGTTTAATAATAATAACAACAACAATAATAATAATCCGGTCATTAGAATCCATTAGTTTGTGTTCTACTCTTCGGGCATCAGAAAACATGCTTGCTTCGTCTAATAATAATAATAATAATAATAATCTGGTCATTAGAATCCATTAGTTTGTGTTCCAATCTCCGGGCAGCAGAAAACATGCTTGCTCTGTATAATAATAATAATAATAATAATAATCCGGTCATTAGAATCCATTAGTTTATGTTCTAATCTTCGGGCATGATGCTCCAAAGGGCTACGGCAGATCTCGAAGAAGAAGACGGCATATATATACGCTATCGTACTGATGGCAGCTTTTTCGACTTAAGCCGTCTGAGGGCTCGCACTAAGACTCTAAACTATCTAGCCCATGAGCTGCTTTTTGCCAACGACGCTGCCCTTGTCGCCCATTCAGAAGCAGTCCTGCAGCGCCTGACATTCTGCTTTGCAACAGCTGCAGAGCTGTTTGGGCTGGAAGTCAACCTGAAGAAAACGGAAGTTCTCTACCAGCCCGCACCACAGGAAGAACACCATCATCCCCACGTCAGCATAGGCAAATCTGTGCTTAAGTCCGTTCAGCAGTTCCCCTCCCTGGGAAGCATCATCTCTTCAGACACCAAGATTGATAAAGAGATAGATCACAGATTAGCAAAGGCATAGAGTGCATTTGGAAGGCTTCACAAAAGAGTCTGGAGCAACAAGCAACTGAGGCAAAGCACCAAAATCAGTATGTACAGAGCTATTGTACTGTCTATTCTCCTCTATGGGTCTGAAACATGGGTCACCTATCGCCAACACCTACGACTCCTCGAACGCTTTAATCAATGCTGTCTTCGCACAATCCTAAATGTACACTGGACCGACTATGTGACGAATGTTGCTGTCCTTGAGCACGCAGGGACCACCAGCATTGAGGCCATGCTATTGGGAACACAGCTGCGCTGGGCAGGGCACGTCTCTAGGATAGAGGACCACCGCCTCGTAAAGATACTACTCTACGGTGAACTCATCACGGGTCAGCGCAAGAGAGGCGCCCCCAAAAAGAGATACAAGGACTCCCTGAAACAACACCTCAGGCTCGGCCAGATTGATCACCAACAATGGTCCACCCTGGCCTCACATCGGGAGGCGTGGAGACGCACTATCCATAATGTTGTGGCCTTTTTCGAGAAGACACGCCGAACGGGTCTCGACAACGCAGAAAGAACCGCAACTTGGAAACGACATCACCCGAGGAGACTTTCTGCTGTGCTTTCTGCAACCGGACTTGCCTATCTCAGATTGGCCTTTTAGTCATCAACGCGCTTGCAGAAAGCATGGGGTGAGTCCTTCCTAAGAATCTTCGTTCCCAAAAAAAAAAGAAATATATTTTCTTCATGGGGTAGATTTTGCCACAGTGTCATGGCTATTGACTTCACTGGAGCTCGGTAAACATGTTTACACCAGAAGTAAGCAAACGGTCACTCCAGTGGGGGATTTCCAAGGCCAAGTGGACAAGGAACAAAGCCTCTGGGTGGAAAAGGTGCAGGAGGGGGAATAACACCAGGTCATTAGCTGAATTTGGACTCTAAATGGATGGGCGCATGGGTGATGCACTCTTCCTTTGGATATAGAAACGACAATCTGCAGGTGTGGCCGGCTGGCTGTCTTTCCCATTTGTATAAAAGGCAATGCAACAGTGCAACAGAACAGCAAGAAGAACCCCAAACCATTCAGCCTGGCCTCCTCCAGGTGCCACTTGGGGCTGCCGTTGGCCGTCCCTAAGGAGGTCATTTTGGCGCCTTGAGGCAACGTCAGTCAAGATGCGGCTCACGCTGTCTGGATTCTTGAAGAATACGATACAATGACGAGAAATGGACTGGGATTTGAGCAAGTAACTTCGGCCGTTGCAGTAGTTGATGTGGGAGCGGGGAATTCGTCTTTGCCATTGTGTTGTTCCTCTAAACTGGAAATTATTCCCACTGTGCTGATATGATCACTATGGAAATGGATGGGATAAAGCAGTGTTTCCCAACCAGTGTGCCGTGAGCGATCATCAGGTGTGCCGTGGGAAATTGGAACCTCCAGGAAGGCAGGGGAGGGGGGAGAGTCTAGTGTGTTGAAGTATAAAAACCCTAAGAAACCTACCTCGATGAAGGCACAAAATTACAACCACCCCTCCCCACCCGTTGCCTACTTGGTCTCTCCCTCTCCATGCATTGGGAAGGCCCGCCTCCCTTTCCCCAAGTGGAGACCTCCTCTTGCCTCCTGGGGGTTCTGTGTGGGAAGTTTGACCCAGTTCTATCATTGGTGGGGTTCAGAATGCTCTTTGATTGTAGGGCAGTGCTGCCCAACTTCTGCCGACCCAAGGGCCGGACTTTCTGGGGCCGATCATCTGGGGGCCGAGTGGCCACGCCCCCGGCCACGCGGCTCCGCCCCTCTCCCAAAGCGTCACAATAGCCTTGGGCGGGCGCGCCGCCCACTTCCGAGGCTGTTGTGACGCTTTGGGAGAGAAGGAGGAGCCACGTGGGGCCTTCCGCGGCTCCGCCCCTCGCCCAAAGCATCACAACAGCTGTTGTGACACTTTGGGGAGAGGGCGGCCGCGAGGAAGCTGCGGCTCCGCCCCCCGCCACAGGCCTGGATAGCTTGCGGGGAAGCGAGCGCCCGGTTCTCGCTTCCCCGCGAGCCATCCAGGCTTGAAGGGATTTTCGCCCGGCTCACGTCCCTCTGAGCTGGTCAGAGGGACGCGAGAGCCGGGCGAAATCCTTCCGCAGGCCTCCCTGGAAGGCCTGCCCCTCGCTCCCTCCCCTTCCCGACGCCGATGTGTCCCAATCGCCGCCGCGGCCCGGGAAGGAGAAGGGAGGGAGGGAGGATTCCCTCCTCCTTCCCGGCGTCACGGCGATCGGGACACCAGCGGCGCCGGGAGGAGGAGGAGGAGGGAGTATTCCTCCTCCTCCCTCCCTCCCCGCCGCTGCGAACCGGATCGCAGCGGCGGGCGGAGAGAGGGACGGAGGGGGCAAGGCAAGGAGGAGGGGGGAGCTGGCTCCCTTCCTTCTTACTGCCCCGCCTCCTCCTCCTCCCCTCCCTCCCGCCCGTCGCAGGGGAAAACGTACACACATATATATGTAGACATGCCTAGATAGATATGAATATAGATATATAGGGCTTACAAATATTACAGGGGGAAATGTACACAAATATATCTAGACATGTCTAGATAGGTATGAATATAGATCTATAGGGCTTGCAAATATTACAGGGGGGAAATGTACGCACACATATATAGACATGTCTAGATAGGTATGAATATAGATATATAGAGCTTGCAAATATTACAGGGGGAAAATGTACACTCAAATATATATAGACATGTCTAGATGGATATGAATATAGATATATAGAGCTTGCAAATATTACAGGGGGAAAATGTACACTCAAATATATATAGACATGTCTAGATAGATATGAATATAGATATATAGGGCTTGCAAATATTACAGGGGGGAAATGTACACACACATATATAGACATGTCTAGATAGATATGAATATAGATATATAGGGCTTGCAAATATTACAGGGGGGAAATGTACACAAAAATATTCAACTTCAAGAAGACATATATTGATTCGTTTGCTTTACTCTTTGTTCTACGTTTAGGAACAGAGTTTGAGTACACAGACTCGGAGAGCGAGGTGAAGATCAGGAAGAAATCCCCCTCGGGGTTGCTACGTGGAAAGAAGGGCCTGCTCGATCCAAGCAGTGCCTCGGCGATCCAGTCCGTAAGCGCCATGGATCCCACTCCAGGTGGGAGCGTGGACAAGGCCAAGATGGCCCCCGAAAAGAGCCGGAAGCTGAAGAAGTTCAAGTCCCCTGCTGACCTGCCCTCCTCGAGTTCGCCTGGAAGTGAGCGACGACGATCTCTGACCCGCGGAGGAGCGAGCGGATCTTCCTTCACGATGCCACCATGTCCTCGCCCGCCTTGTCCCCCGCGACGGCCAACGGCTCCGCCTCCATTTCCAAAGCGGGGCGCTGCGTGAAGGGCGCCTCCCTGAGCCCCAAGAAAGAGGGCAGCAAAGGGAAGGAGAGGAAAGAGCTCAGCAAGGTATTTTATTATTTTATTTATCGTATCAGAAGCAAACCCTCTCATCCGGCCTCAGCCACTGATTGAGGTTCCGGTTTTGGCCTGCCACTTTTGGACTCTCGCTTGCTGAGGTGTCCCTGCAAATATCTCTGTAGATCAGTGGTTCCCAAACTTTTTTGGCCTACCGCCCCCTTTCCAGAAAAAAAAAAGTCAGCGCCCCCCCACCTAGAAAGTAATTAATTGTAATAAAATAATAAGGTTGGAAAGGACCTCTAAAGACCATCTAGTCCAGGGGTGCCCACACTTTTTCAGCATGCGAGCTACTTATAATAACAGCAAGTCAGAAAGATCTACCTCCTGCGCGCACGCCTCCCGCGCTGCGCACCGCCCATGTTTGCTTCCAGACGAGAGAGAAGCAGGGAGGGAGGGGCTTCAGGCGCCTGGTCTCGCCCTTCTGGCTTCAGTTTAGCTCCAGCCTGAGAAGGGCAGGACCAAGCCAGTGGTGGCATAGCTAGCACAAACTGGCTTGGCCCTGCTCTCCTCAAGGCTGGAGCAGCTGCTGGGAGTGCTGAAGCCGAGGAAGGGGCGGGGCTTGGTGCAGCCTAGCCCGCCCCTCTGGCTGCAGCCCTAGCAGCAGCTGCCAGTTTGAGAAGGGCAGGACCAAGCCAGTGGAGTCAAAGCTAACACAAGACTGGCTTGGCCCTGCCCTCCACAAGGCTGGAGCAGCTGCTGGGAGCCGCCAAAGCTGGGAGGGCGGGGCTTCGGCCTGGCCCGCCCTCTGGTCTTCAGCTCTAGCAGCAACTACTCCAGCCTTGAGGGCAGTGCCAAGCCAGTGGTGGCATAGCTAGCACAAATCTGGCTTGGCCCTGCTCTCCTCAAGGCCGGAGCAGCTGCTGGGAGTGCCGAAGCCGAGGAAGGGGGCGGGGCTTGGTGCAGCCTAGCCGCCCTCTGGCTGCAAACAGCAGCTGCTTCCAGTTTGAGAAGGGCAGACCAAGCCAGTGGTGGCATAGCTAACACAAGACTGGCTTGGCCCTGCCCTCCTCAAGGCTGCCGGGAGAAGCTGGGAGCGCCAAAGCTGGGAGGGGCGGGGCTTGCGCGCCTGGCTCCGCTCTGGTTTCAGCTCTAGCAGCTGCTTCCCAGCCTTGAGGGCAATGCCAAGCCAGTGGTGGCATAGCTAGCACAAGGCTGGCTTGGCCCTGCCCTCCAAGGCTGGAGCAGCTGCTGGGAGTGCCGGGCTGCGCAGGAAGCGGGGCTTGGCGCGACTCCAGTTCAGCCCTCTGGCTTCAGCCTAGCAGCAGCTGCTCCAGCCTTGACTTTGCGCAGGCCAAGCCAGTGGTGGCATAGCTAAGACAGTGCTGGCTTGGCCCTGCCCCTCAAGGCTGAGCAGCTGCTGGGAGTGCCAAAGCCTTGAGGGGCGGGGCTTGGCGCGACCTGGCTCCGCCCTCTCTGGCTTCAGCCTACCAGCAGCTGCCCAGTCTTGAGGGCAGGGCCAAGCCAGTGGAGCCATAGCTAGCACAAGGCTGGTTTGCCC
>JARBWK010004198.1:0-10842 GCA_030556195.1 Anolis apletophallus | reverse complement strand
GGCGGCGACAAAAAGATGACGGCGAAGATGACGGGCGAAGACGACGACGAAGACGACAGCGATGAAGGCGAGGTCGACGGCGACGAAGACAATGAAAACGAAGACGAAGACGAAAGCGAAGGCGGCGACGGAGACGACGACGAAGACGACGAATGAAGGTGACGACGGAGATGACGACGGAGAAGACGAAGATGGTGAAGACGATGGCGGCGACGACGAAGATGACGACGAAGACGACGAAGACGACAAAGACGATATGACGACGACGACGAAGACGGCGATGGCGGTGGAGGCGATGACGAAGACGACGACGATGGCGACAACGACGAAGGCGACGGCGAAGGCGACGAAGGCGACGACTGAGACGAAGACGACGACGGACACGACGACGCCGGCTGCTGGCGCCGACGGGCGAAGATGGCGGCGGCAACGGGCGGGCGATAAAGACGCCGACGATGAGGAAGGCAAACGATTTACGAGGAAGGCGATGACTGCGGGAAGACTAATAACGGCGACTTAAGACAAGGGCGACGATTTGAGGAAGACAAAGACGCATTTACTTAAGATGACAACGATGACTACGACGACAAAGTTGACGGCGAAGACTGCAAATATGACGACGAAGACGACGAAGACGACGAAGACGAAGGCAAAGATGATGACGAAGACGAAGACGACAACGAAGACGATAAACTAAGACGGGCGCGGCAACGGGGCGGCGGCGGCGATGACGGCGATGAAGACGACGAAAACGAAGACGACGACAATGAAGATGACTACAAAAATGACGACGACGAAGACGGCGATGAAGACGACAACAGAGACGGCGATGAAGACGACGACGAAGATGACGACGAAGACGACGGCGAAGACGACGGCGACGGCGAAGTCGACGGAGAAGACGACGGCGAAGACGACGACGAAGGCGACGGAGACGAAGGCGACGAAGACGGCGGCAGCCACGGCGACGGTGACGACGACGAGGTGACGACGAAGACGACGACGAAGACGGCGATGACGAACACGACAACCAAGACGATGGTGATGAAGACGAAGGCGACGGAGACGAAGACGGCGATGGCGACGACGACGGTGATGAAGACGACGACGGTGATGAAGACAACGAAGACGCCGACGCCGACGATGAAGATGGCAACGATGAAGACGACAACGAAGATGACGAAGACGACGATGACGAAGACGACGATGACGAAGATGACGAGGAAGATGACGATGACGGCGGCGACGGCGGCAAAGACAACGATGGTGAAGAAGACGACGATGGCGGCAAAGACGACGCCGACGATGGCGAAGCCGACGAAGGCGAAGCCAACGCGACGGAGACGACGAAGATGACGACGAAGATGACGACGAAGATGACGACGAAGATGACGACGAAGATGACGACGAAGACGACGAAGACGGGCGGGCGGGCGACGATGGCGGGCGAAGACGATTTACGATGGCGACGGACGACGCATTTAGGTGACGACGAAATACGACTTAAGACGACGACGACAAAAACGACGACCAAAATGATGGCGGCGAAGACGGCGCGACGGAGACGAAGACGAAGACGGCGATGGCATCGGGACGAGGCGGCGGCGACGCTGAGACAACGAAGACGACGATAAAAGGCGTGAAGGCGATTTACTTAAAACGTAAGAGAACGGAGACGGTGGCGACGGCGACGGTAGCGATAACGATTTACGCCGCGAAAGAGACGACGGCGGCGACGGAGACGAAGATGGCGGCGAAGACGGGCGACGGAGATTTAAGACGAAGACGGCGTTGGCGATGACGACGAAGGCGACGTTAGCGACAACGACGGTGATGAAGACGCCGAAGACGCCGACGAAGACGGCAAAGGCGACGCCGAAGACGAAGACGACGGACACGACAACGGCATCAAAGACGTCGACGGTGAAGATGGCGGCGACAACAAAGACGATGATGATGAGGAAGGCAACGACGATGAGGAAGGCGACGACGACGAGGAAGACGACAACGACGACGAAGACAAGGGCGTAGACGACGAAGACAAGGGCGTAGACACCGAGGAAGACAAAGACGATGACGAAGATGACAACGATGACTACGACGACGAAGTTGACGACGAAGATGACGGCGAAGACTACAAATACGATGACGAAGACGACGGAGACGACGGCGACGAAGGCAAAGACGATGACGAAGATGACAACAAAGACGCCGCCGAAGAAGAAGACGACGAAGACGACGAAGACGACAAAGGCGGCGGCGGCGGCGGCGGCGGCGAAGGCGAAGACGGCGGCAGCGACGGCGACGAAGACGACGACGAGGTGACGACAAATACGACGACGAAGATGACGGCCACGAAGACGGCGGCGTAGACGACGGCGAAGAAGAAGATGACGAAGACAATGAAGACTAAGACGAAGACGAAAGCGAAGGCGGCGACGGAGACGACGACGAAGACGACGATGAAGATGATGACGGAGTCGACGACGGAGAAGACGAAGATGGTGAAGACGATGGCGATGAAGACAACGGCCACGAAGACGACGGTGGTGACGAACATGACGATGGAGAAAAATTTTTGGGACACCATCCATAAAGAGATGCAGGAAATTATGAAAGTTAAATTTTGTATGGACCCACAGAATTATTTACTAGGGATCTCGAATCCGAGCTTGAACAGAAACCAAGAGAGAATATTCTTCATGCTGAGTACGTGTAGCCGTATCACACTAGCACGATATTGGAAGAGAGATACCGCACGGACCTGGAAGAATGGACACTAAAAATATTAGAGACAATCCAGATGGACTCTTTAAACCAAAAATTGTTGGATAAAAAAAAGATAACGGACTGGACTGTCTTTAAAGAATATATACAAAAGTACTATCCGAAATTTACTGTTGACTTAAACAATATCTAAAGAATAGAGTATATGACTGTATGTATTGATAATCTTGACTAATGGACTACCCTGAAATATCTGTATTAAGTATTGAAAAGACCTCACACAATGTATTGACCGCCCGCACTTTTGGGAAGTCCCCCCTGTTCTATGTTTGTGCACTTTTTCCCCCCACTGCTCCCACACCACCCTTCCCCCCCCCCCCCTAAACCCGCCCCTTGTGAAAAATGGAAAAACTCAATAAAAAGTATTACCCAAAGAAGATGGAGAAGACGGCGGCGAAAACGGCGACGAAGATGACTGCCACGAAGATGATGGCCTAGACGACAGTGAAGAAGACAACGACGAAGACGACGATGAAGATGACGACGGAGAAGACAAAAATGGCGAAGACGACGGTGAAGAAGACAACGGCCACGAAGACGACGGCGGTGACGAAGACGACGGCGGTGACGAAGACGACGGCGATGAAGACGAAGACGACGATGGCGACGAAGATGAAGGCGGCGGAGACGAAGACGACGAAGACAATGAAGACAACAACGGCCACGAAGGCGAAGAGACGGAGTCGACGAAGACGACGACGAAGACGACGACAAAGGCGACGGCGAAGACGATGGAGACGGCGGCACCGACGAAGATGACGGCGGTGGCGAAGACGCCGAAGAAGACGGCGACGGAGATGACGATGAAGACGACGAAGGCGAAGGCGACGACGAAGGTGACGACGAAGGCGACGGTGAAGACGACAACGGCGACTACGAAGGCGATGACGAACACGACGGCGACGGTGGCGAAGATGATGATGGCGACGAAGACGGGCGATAAAGGCGACGATGGCGAATACGATAAACGAAGACGACGATGAAGACGAAGACGGCGATGGTGACGATGCCGAAGGCGACGCGACGGAGATGACGGGCGACGGCGACGGTTGACGAAGACGATGATGAAGACGTCGGCGAACATGAAGACGACGGCAAAGACGGCTAAGACGGCGAAGACGAAGACGACGGCGATGAAGACGACAACGAAGACGACGACGACGAAGACGACGACAACGGCGGCGACAAAAAGACGACGGCGAAGACGACGGCGAAGACGACGACGATGAAGACGACGGCGACGAAGACAATGAAGACGAAGACGAAAGCGAAGGCGGCGACGGAGACGACGACGGCAATAAGACGACGATGAAGATGACGACGGAGACGACGACGGAGAAGACGAAGAAGGTGAAGACGATGGCGACGGCGACGAAGGCGAAGCCGGCGCGACAGAGACGACGAAGATGATGACGAAGACGACAAAGACGACAAAGACGATGAAGACGATGACGAAAACGGCGATGGCGGCGAAGACGACGACGAAGACGACGGCGATGGCGACAACGACGAAGGCGACGGCGAAGGCGACGGCGAAGGCGACGAAGGCGACGACTGAGACGAAGACGACGACGGACACGACGACGGCGTCAAAGATGTCGACGGCGAAGATGGCGGCGGCGGCAACGGCGGCGACAAAGACGCCGACGATGAGGGAGGCAACGACGATGAGGAAGGGGACGACTGCGAGGCAGAAGACAACGGCGACGAAGACAAGGGCGTAGACGACGAGGAAGACAAAGACGACGACAAAGATGACAACGATGACTACGATGACAAAGTTGACGACGAAGACGACGGCGAAGACTACAAATACGACGACGGCGACGACGGCGCCAACGGCGACAAAGGCAAAGATGATGACGAAGACGAAGACGACAACGAAGACAACAACGAAGACGGCGGCAACGAAGGTGGCGGCGGCGGCGATGACGGCGACGAAGACGACGAAAACGAAGACGATGACGATGAAGATGACTACAAAAATGACGACGACGAAGACGGCGATGAAGACGAGGACGAGGATGAAGATGACGGAGATGAAGACGACGAAGACGACGACAACAGAGACGGCGACGAAGACGACGACGAAGATGACGAAGAAGACGATGGCGAAGACGACGGCGACGGCGAAGTCGACGGCGGAAACAACGACGGCGACGAAGACGCCGAAGAAGACGACGGCAAAGACGACGACGAAGGCGGCGGAGACGAAGACGACGAAGACGGCGGCAGCGACGAAGACGAAGACGACGATGAGGTGACGACGAATACGACAACGAAGACGACGATGACGAACACGACGACCAAGACGATGGCGATGAAGACGAAGGCGACGGAGACGAAGACGACGATGGCAACGAAGGCGAAGGCGAAGGCGACGCGATGGAGACGACGAAGATGACGATGACGAAGGTGGTGAAGGCGACGAAGGCGACGCCGAAAACGAAGACAACGGAGACGGCGACGTAGATAACGACGGCGACGTAGATGGCGGCGAAGACGGCGCCGGCGAAAGAGACGACGATGGCGACGAAGACGACGATGGCGGCGAAGACGAAGGCGACGGAGACGAAGACGGCGATGGAAACGACGACGACGAAGGCGACGTCAGCGACGACGACGATGATGAAGACGCCGAAGACGCCGACGACGACGACGACGAAGATGGCGACGATGTAGACGACAACGAAGATGACGAAGATGACGACAACGAAGACGACGATGACGAAGATGACAATGACGAAGACGAGACGATGACGAAGATGACGAGGAAAATGACGATGACGGCGGCGACGGCGGCAAAGACAACGATGGTGACGACGAATACGGTGACGAAGACGACGATGACGAAAACGACGACCAAGACGATGGCGATGAAGACGAATGCGACGGAGACGAAGACGAAGACGGCGATGGCGACGACGACGAAGGCAAAGGCGACGCGCCGGAGACGACGAAGACGACGACGACAAAGGCGGTGAAGGCGACGACAAAAACGAAGAGAACGGAGGCGGCGGCGGCGATGACGGCGGCGACAATGACGACGCCGGCGAAAGAGACGGCGATGGCGACGAAGACGACGAGGGCGGCGAAGACGAAGGCGACCGAGACGAAGACGAAGACGGCGATGGCGATGACGACGAAGGCGACGTTAGCGACAACGACGGTGATGAAGACGCCGACGAAGACAGCGAAGGCGACGTCTAAGACGAAGACGACGGACACGACAACGGCGTCAAAGACGTCGACAGCGAAGATGGCGGCGGCGGCGACAAAGACGACGATGATGAGGAAGGCGACGACGATGAGGAAGGCGACGACGGCGAGGAAGGCGACGACGGCGAGGAAGACGACAACGGCGACGAAAACAAGGGCGTAGACGACGAAGACAAGGGCGTAGACACCGAGGAAGACAAAGACGATGACGAAGATGACAGCGATGACTACGACCACGAAGTTGACGACGAAGATGACGGCGAAGACTACAAATACGACGACGAAGACGACGGAGACAACGGCGACGAAGGCAAAGACGATGATGAAGATGACAACAAAGACGACGCCGAAGAAGAAGACGACGAAGACGACGCCGAAGGCGACAGAGACGAAGACGACGAAGACGGCGGCGGCAAAGGCGGTGAAGGCGAAGACGGCGGCAGCGACGAAGACGAAGACGACGACGAGGTGACGACAAATACGACGACGAAGATGACGGCCACGAAGACGACGGCGTAGACGACGGCGAAGAAGACAACGACGAAGATGACGGCGACGATGACGGCGAAGGCGATGAATACGAAGACGTAGGCGAAAGAGAAGGCGGCGACAGAGACGACGACGAAGACGACGATGAAGATGATGACGGAGAAGACGAAGATGGCGAAGACGACGGCGACGGCGACAACGGCCACGAAGGCGACGGCGGTGACGAAAATGACGATGGCGAAGACGGCGACGAAAACGGCGACGAAGATGACAGCAATGAAGACGCCGACGACAAAGACGACGACGGAGACGACAAAGACGAAGATGACGACGACGAAGATGAAGGCGACGGAGACGAAGACGACAAAGACAATGAAGACGACAACGGCGATGGCGACAACGGCGATGGCGGCAACGACGAAGGCAAAGAGATGGAGACGACGAAAACAACGACGAAGGTGACGACGAAGACGGCGAAGGCGACGACGAAGATGACGACGGCGACTACGAAGGCGATGACAAAGACGACAGCGACGGCGGCGACGATGGCGATGGCGACAAAGACGGCGGCGGTGACAAAGACGACGATGGCGACGAAGATGACAATGGCGGCAATGGCGGCGACGAAGACGAAGACGACGACGACGAAGATGACTACAAAAATGACGACGACGAAGACGACCACCAAGAAGACCAAGATGACGAAGACCAAGATGACGGAGATGAAGACGACGAACACGACGACAACCGAGACTGCGACGAAGACGACGGCGAAGATGACGACGACGACGACGACGAAGACGACGGCGAAGACGACGGGACGAAGATGGCGGCGAAGGCGGCGAAGGCGGCGAAGGCGGCGAAGGCGGCGAAGGCGGCGTAAGGGCGCGAAGGCGGCGAAGGCGGCGATAGGGAAGACGGCGGCGAAGGCGGCGGCGAAGGCGGCGGCGGCGAAGACAACGACGCCGACGAAGACGCCGACGAAGACGACGACGAAGACGACGACGAAGGCGACGGAGACGAAGACGGCGGCGGTAGCGGCGAAGGCGGCAGCGGCGAAGATTTTAGCGACGGGCGATTTAAAACGACGGGCGATTTAGGTGACGCATAAATACGATAACGAAGATGACGCCAAGAAGACGATGGCTTAGACGGGCGGCGAAGAAGACGGGCGGCGCGGCGAAGGCAAAGGCGGCGAAGGCGATGAAGACGAAGACGTAGGCGAAAACGAAGGCGGCGACGGAGACGACGACGAAGACGACGATGAAGATGACGACGGAGAAGACGAAGATCGAGAAGACGACGACGACGGGCGATGAAGACAACGCCACGGCGCGACGGCGGTGACGTAAGATGACGATGGCGAAGACGGGCGCGAAAACGGGCGGCGGCGATGACGGCGATGCAGACGCCGACGACGGAGACGACGACGGAGACGGGCGGTAAGAAGATGACGCGGCGCTGAAGGCTACGGCGAAGGCGGGCGAGACTATGACGGCGGCGCAAGACGGGACGGAGATGACGGATAAACGGAGATGACGGCCGGCAGCGAAGCCGGGCGGCGAAGATGACAACGGCGACGGCCGACGACGGCGACGGCTGCAGCGGCGGCGAAGACGACGACGAAGAAGACGACGACGAAGAAGAAGACGACGAATATATATATATTAGTAACATCAGGTGGAAGTACGGTAGAAGAGTTAACCACAATGTGGGAGAGGGAGTTGCAGGTCTCAGGAGCAGAGATGGAGAGGATAGTGGAGGAGATTGCTAAGACTAAAAACACAAGAGTGAGGGAGACAAGGAGGAAAATACTGTACAAGTGGCACCGCACCCCCGGCCCAATTGACCTACCTTTCCCCAAAATATGGGTACACGGTGTTGGCACGAATGCCGAGACAAAGGAGTGTATATGCACCTATTATGGGAATGCGAGGTGGTCCAAAAATTTTGGAAACAGGTAGAAGGGGAGATCAATAGAGTATTGAATATAAATTGGACCATCACAAAAGAGAAGGGTGTTGGTAAAAAGAACAAGATGGGGAACTTCCGGAAATGAAGGTAGCGATGATAGAAAGCGCCCAGGCGGTGGTGGTTCTAGGCTGAGGGACTCCACGAAATGGACAATTGAGAACTGGCTACGGTACTTGGTAGAACACATTCAATTTGAAATCATGGAAATGAGGGTTAATCAATTACAGGAGGATAAAGTGCGAGAGCTGTTGGGACGATGGGATCGGGTGAGAGGATATATTGTTTGGAGAACCCGGGATCAAACCATTAGAAATAAGTTGGAGTTGTTGTTTAAGATGTAATGAAATGTAAATGTCCGGAAAGCTTGCAGAAGAGAAAAGAAGAAAAAGAAGACGCAATCCTCAGCAGGGGTAGAGGGGTGTGGATGTATGTGGGGGAGGGAGGGTCACATGCACAGGGCACTGTGTTTTTATGTATATGTTGTATGGATGGAAAAATTTTGGAAATAATAAAATATTTATTAAAAAAAGAAGACGACGAAGGCGCCGAAGGCGACGACGAAGATGCCGAAGAAGAAGACGACGAAGGCGCCGGCGACGGAGACGAAGATGACGGAGACGACAACGAAGGCGGCGACGAAGACGATGACGAAGACGACGGCGAAGAGGACGACGGAGACGACGGAGACGACGGATACAACGGAGACGACGAAGATGGCGAAGACGACGGCGAAGACGACAACGGCGATGAAGGCGGCGGCGACGACGAAAGCGACGACGAAGGCGAAGACGACGACGGCGACAAGACGACGGCGAAGACTACGGCGAAGATGACGAAGACGAAGACTACGGCGAAGGTGACGCCGAGGGCGGCGACGACGAAGGCGACTGCGAAGGCGGCGGCGAAGGCGACGGCGAAGGCGAAGGCGACGGCGAAGGCGACGGCGAAGACGCGAAGGCGACGACAAAGACGACGACAAAGACAAAGACGACGGAGACGGAGACGGCGAAGACGAAGGCGACGAAGGCGACGACGAAGGCGAAGACGAAGAAGACGGCGGCGAAGACGACGAAGGCGATGGCGGCAACGAAGGCGACGACGATGGCGAAGGCGACGACGAAGACGATGACGACGAAGACAACGAGGAAGAAGAAGACGACCACGACGACGACGATGACGAAGACGAAGATGGCGACGAAGGCGACGACGGCAACAAGACGACGGCAAAGACTACAGCGAAGGTGACAACGAAGGCGGCGACGGCGAAGGCGACAGCGACGGCGAAGGCGACGAAGGCAAAGGCGGCGACGGCGAAGGCGGCGACGGCGTAGGCAGCGACGGCGTAGGCAGCGAAGGCAGCGACGGCAAAGACGGAAGACAAAGGCAACGGAGACGAAGACAACGGTGACGAAGACAACGGCGAAGAAGGCGACGGTTGGGACAACGGCGGCGATAACGCTGAAGACGGGCGACGACGACATAAGACGATGGCGACGGGCGAAGGCGACGGCGATGGCGGTAAGGCGACAACGAGGAAGAAACATGACGGGCGAAGACCACGATTTAAGACCACGATAAAGACGACAACGGCGATGAAGGCAGCGGCGAAAGCGACGACGACGGCGAAGACGACGACGGCGACAAGACGACGGCGAAGACGACGGCGAATATGACGAAGACGAAGACTACGGCGAAGGTGACGCCGAGGGCGGCGGCGCGGCTGGGCGACGGTGAAGGCGGCGTAAAGGCGACGGGCGGTTGGGCGACGGCGAAGGGCGACGAAGGCGACGATAAAGACGACAAACAAAGACAAAGACGACGGAGACGGGCGAAGACGGCGACGACGGTTGGGCGAAGACGACGACGGCGACGGCGATCTCTTCATCGCCGCTGCTTCGTTGCCTTCGCGTCGCCATCGCCACCGCCGCTCCGCTGCACCGCTTCGCTGCCGTTGCTGTCGCTATCGTCTTCGCGATCGCCTTCGCCTCCGTCGCCAGCTGCTTCCGCTGCCTTCGCGTCAGTCGTGGTAGTCTTCGTCAGTTTCGCCGGCGTAGTCATCGCTGTCATCTTCTTCGCTGTCTTTGTCTTCCTCGGCTTCACGCCTTGTCTTCGGGCGCGCTCACGCCCCTTGTCTTCGCCGCCATGTCGCCCCTCGCCGCCTGCCGCCTTCCTCATCGGTCTGCCGCCTTTGTTGCCGTTGTCGCCGCCGCCGCCATCTTCCAAGCCGACGTTTGACGCCATCGTCATGTCCGGCTGTCGTCTTCGCCTCAGTCGTCGTTCTGCCGCCGCCGCCGCTTCGCCTTGTCGCCATCGTCGCCGCTTTCTCGCCGCCTTCGCCGCCATCGCCGTTTTCACCGGCCGCCCTGTCGCCTT
>JARBWK010004197.1:0-10844 GCA_030556195.1 Anolis apletophallus | reverse complement strand
CACAGAATTTGAAATTGGGGTTATCCATCTAAGAATTGGGTCCGAAGTATATTGGGCCTTTTAGAATTGAGAAAGCAGTGAATAAGGTCTCCTATACCTTCTATTGCCCAAGAGTTTAGGGAAAGTTCATCCCACGTTTCATTGTGGTCTTCTGAAAACGTATGTGGCCCCTTTCATCCTCCGGATTGAATGATGTTTTGTTTTACAGGGGGAGGACGTGGTGGAGGAGGCCGTTATGTCAGGATTGGGAGACTTGAGCTTGGGTGAAGTTCAAGCTCCAGCCTGGCATGAGATTGCATCGACCTTTGCCCTAGTTCTTGGGTGACCTTGGGCTCCAGTTATATAAGACTGTGCTGAGTCATGTGGAAGTGAGGTAACTTCCAGATGTGTGCAAGGCTGCAGGGGGAAGTGATGTAACTCCTCTGAGCCTGACATTGGACAATTGACTCCTAATGCTGACTCATGGGGCCATGAGGTCACATCCCTTTGGACTATGGGATATGCTGAATCACCGGATATGGTGCAACCCTGCCTGGACATTGCATGGGCAATGGGAGGGGGGGTTGGGGTATATAAGTTGTGTTTTGGTGGCGGGCAGGTGCTTTTGCTTCACATGTGTCGTACCTGCAATAAAATCGTGTTGGACCGTGCTTTCAATCTACGCGTGATCCTTACCGAGTGTTGGAGAGTCGTTACATGTGCCGTGACGGACCTCCTGCTGTGCTGCGAGAAAAGCTCTCTGCCCCCCTTCCTCCCCCCTCCTGCTGAACTCCTGCTGCTTGGGGGAGGAGGAAGGGCCGGGCAGTGGCGAAGAAAAAGAAGAAGGGACGGGGCGCCGCCTCCTTCGGCCGTTTCTCCAGCCAGCCTCCAATCCGCCATGACTCCCACCATGACTCTCGCCCCTCGCTGAAGCCGCGTGGAGGAGAAGCCCTGCCCACTGAAGCCCGTCCACCGCTCATGCTCCTCCTCTGTAGGAGAGCTGAAGCTGGGGGAGGGTGGGGCATGGCGCGGCCTGGCTCTGCCCCTCCCGGCTTCGCACTCCCAGCAGCTGCTCCAGCCTTGAGGGACAGTGCCAAGCCAGCATTGTGCTAGCTCTGCCACCGCTGGCTTGGCACTGCCCCCCAAGGCTGGAGCAGTTGCTGGGAGAGGTGAAGCCAGGGGGTAGGGGCGGCATGGTGCAGCCTGGCTCCGCCCCTCCCCGGCTTCGGCACTCCCAGCAGCTGTTCCCAGCAGGCCACCAACCCCCAGCCGTTCTTTACTGTGTTTTTTTTTAAATAATATTTTTATTTGGTTTTCTTTATAGAAGGAAAGAGGAAGGGGGGGGGTAGTCACACATACAGACATGTAACAAGACAAATCTAGACATGTTTCTACCCGGTATAGGGGTAGGGGGAGGGAGGGGTATGGGGAGGGGGGGGGAAAGTATGTCCAACTTCCCAAGGGGTCATCCGGGAGGTTTAAGTTGGTTTTCTTTCTTCTTCCATATCTGTGCGCCAGTTCACTTAGCTCATATCATAGTTCATTTAGGTCTATTTTAATGTTGTTTCCTTCCTTTTGTAGATATGTCCCCAGGTCCGTCCAGTTTATTCCTCCTTTTCTATTGTTCATTCTTTGCCAGAGAGAGTCCATTTGTATTATATCCACTACTTTGTGTGTCCATTCTTCCACGTTCGGTGTTTTACTCAGTCGCCAATATCTGGCCAGCGTTGTCCGTGCACACGTGCTTAATATAAAGAACAGTTTGTCTTTGTTGGTCTCTAAGCCCTCCCCCGTCAAGCCCAATAAATATGCTTGTGGGTCTAGTTCCAGTTTAGTCTGTAGTATCTTTTGGGTTTCTTTGTGGATACTTTCCCAATACCTCTTCACCCTCTTACAGTGCCACCATTGGTGCATGAAAGTTCCTATTTCTTTTTACATTTCCAACATCTGTTGGAGGTCTGATTATCGAATTTCAAGATTTTGAGGGATACAAATACCATCGGTATTGCATCTTGTACCAATTTTCAGCTATTTCCACGGCTGGGCTGTATTTAAGTTTTTTTTGCCAAATTTCTTCCCATTTTCTAATTTGGATGGAGTGGCCAAGGTCTTGCGCCCATCTTACTTGGCAGTCTTTTACTTGTTCGTCCTCCATTTTCCATCTTAATAATAATTTGTAAAGTATACTAATTGTTTTCTTTGATTTCTTTACTGTTGGTTCCCATAGATGGTCTTCTATGAAGCCTACTTTTTTATCTGATTTGAATCTTTCATGCACCTGGTAGTACTGGAACCATGACATCGCTGGGAACTCCTGTTTAATCTCCTCCAGGGATTTTAACTCTCTGGTGCCTGAATTTGATTTTTTCAATAATTGCCTATAAGCTGGCCAATTTTTCCTATCAGCTAGTTCCTTTTTGTGGCCCGCTTCTACCGGTGATGTCCATAGCGGTATTTGTCTAAAAAATCTTTCCTTGTGTTTCTTCCAGGTTTTTATTAATGCTGACCGGATGAAATGCTGATTAAAGTTCTTTTCTATTTTTTCCCTCTCATATATCAGATATGCGTGCCATCCTGCGCGCAGGTCATGGCCTTCCAATGTCGCAATTTGGGAGTTTTGCGGAAATGCCCAATCCTTAATCTCCGCCAAATTACATGCTTCATAGTAGCATCTGATGTCGGGCAATCCCAGGCCTCCTCTTTTCCTCTCATCCGACATTTGTTTTTGACTAATTCTGGGTTTCTTATTTTTCCAGATGAATCTTCTTATGTCAGTGTCCCATTTTCTAAACATAAGTTCATTTCTAATAATTGGTACTGTCTGGAAGAGGAAGAGGAGTCTTGGGAGCACCGACATTTTTATCGTTGCTACTCTTCCCAGTATAGAGATGTTTTTATATTTCCACCTTTCTAAATCCTTTGCTACTTCCTTCCACAGTTGTTCATAATTGTTGCTAAGGAGTTGTGTGTTATTAGGAGTTAGAATAATTCCTAGGTATTTGATTTTATTTACGATCTCAATAGAGGTTAATGATTGCAACTGAATTTTTTCCTTTGTGTCCAAATTTTTCGTTAGGAATTTCGTCTTTCCTGTATTTATTTTGAAGCCAGCCCTCTCTCCGAACTCCTCAAGTTTATTCAGCCATTTTACTACATCTGTTAGTGGGTTTTCAATAATGCACACCATATCATCGGCATATACTCGTAATTTAATATTTTCTTTTAGTATTTGCGTGCCTTTGAGTTCCTTATCGTTGTTTATGTCTCTTACAAGCGTTTCTATGACTAATATAAAGAGGAGAGGGGAGAGGGGGCAGCCCTGTCGTACTCCCCGATTTATTTGAAATGCCTTCTTGGTCACCTGTCCATTAATTATGATGTTCGCTGTTTGTTTATGGTACAGAGTTGCTACTACTTCCTGGAAGGCAAAGCCCATGTCTAACTCTTTTGTAAGGCTCTTAATATATTCCCAACTGATTTTATCGAATGCCTTCTCGGCATCGATAAACAGTAAGGCCGCCTTTTTTTCGTTGTGGTGTCCGTAATATTCTATTATATCAATTAGGGCCCTAGTATTTTCTTTAAGTTGTCTTCCAGGAAGGAAGCCCTTTTGATCTGGTGATGCCCAGTCTTTCAAGAAGGTTTTCATCCTCTCTGCCATGATTGTGGTAAAGATTTTATAATCTTGGTTAAGTAATGATATCGGTCTATAGTTTTTTGGGTTATCTTTTTCTCCTTTTTCTTTATATATTACCGTGATATTAGCCGTTTCCCACGTTGGGGGCATTCCTTTACCTTCTCTTATTCCATTAAATATATCTAACAATTGAGGTGCTAATTCTTCTTTATACGTTTTATAGAAAGTGGCAGTAAAGCCATCTGGGCCTGGTGTTTTATTTGTCTTTTGGTTGTTAATACTCCTGGTAATTTCCACTAAGGTGATCGGGTCATTTAGCAATTCTCTTTGTTTTTCTGTAATTTTGGGAATTTTTAATTTTGAAATATAATCCATTATTGATTCTTTTGGTGTGTTTTCTCTCTTATAGAGATCGTAATAAAATTTGTTAAATACCTTCTCTATATTTTCGTTCTTTGTGATTATTCTGCCATTGTATGTTATCTTGGTTATATGATTTTGTGCCTTTTTGTCCCTTAGTTTTTTGGACAGCCATCTTCCTATCTTATTTGCATTCTGATAGTGTGATACTTTTATATACTTTAGCTGCCTCTCCATATTTTCTGTTTGTAGTAATTGGAGTTGTTTTTTCAACATGTTGACATCCCTGAGAGTCTTTTTATTTCCTGGTCTTTGTTTAGCTATCTTTTCCTTCATCTCTAGCTCTTTTACTATTTCTTCCTCTTTCTTTTTATGTTGTTTTATCTTTCTACTATTTAATTGAATTAGCTTTCCGCGTAGGACCGCCTTCATCGCCTCCCATTGGGTTATTTTGGTTGTTTCCTCTCCTTGGTTTATCTCCCAATATTCCTTTAGTTGTGTTCTTATCCAGTTAATATCACTTTCTTTTCTTAACAGATTATCCTTTAGTTTCCATCTGAATGTTTTTTTACCTTCAAAGCTTAATTCCAATGGATTATGGTCTGATAATGTGTTGGTTAATATCTCTATTTTATTCACTCTGGTCAGCATTGTTTTCGAGATCCATGCCATGTCTAGGCGAGCCCAGGTTTTATGTCTCGCAGAGAGATGCGTATAATCTCTTTCCTCTCCCTTATGGTGTCGCCACCCGTCTGCTAAGTTAAGATTTTCTAGGACCTGTAGGAATTTTTGGGGAAGTTGACTGCTTTTGTTTGTTTTTCCCTTTCTGTTTTTGTTTTTTACCTGTGTTTTATCTATCTCACTGTTAACTACTCCATTAAAGTCGCCAATGATAATTAGTTCATCGTATTGTTGATTTCTTATTTGGTTTTTTAACTCTCTTATAAATCTAAGCTTTGGACCGTTTGGACAATATACATTGCATATCAGAATAGTTAAATCATTTATTTCGACAAAAGTTCCCACGTATCTCCCCTCCATGTCTTTAAAAGCCAGGGTGGATGTCAAGTTGGGTTTTATGTAGGTGGCAACGCCTCTCTTCTTCGTCTCCTCCAACTGAGTAATATACTTTCCCAAGTTTGGGTTGTTCTAGCAGTCTCACGTGGCGGCTGGATATATGTATTTCCTGCAGGGCTGTCACATCGTAATTTTTGCCTTTTAGGTGTTCTACCGTTCTTTTCCTCTTGGCGGGGGCATTCCACCCATTAATATTATTTGAAAAGATCCTGAGGGACATCATCTTGTGGGTCATCCTCGATAGTGTCTTCTTCTTGGGTTCTGTCCTTTATCACCGCCAATTGGTAATTCTCAGGGGAGAATTTTCGAAGCCTTTTTAAGTTTCTTTGCATCTGGAGTGCCGGGGGGTCGATTTCTTCCAGTATGTCATCTTCCTCCTCCTCCTCCTCGTCTCCTATCTCGCCGTCCTCCCCGTCTCCATCTTTGTCTCTTCCGCCCCAGGATCTTCCTTCTTGCTTCGATCGGTTTGATTCTCTTTTGGTTTGGTTTTTTCTTTTGTCGTCTCCAAAGTACCTATAATGGAAGGCTCTTGCCTTATCGACTGAGCTTAGCCAGTGTTTGGTTTCTTTGTAGGTGACGGTAAGGCCTTCTAATTTCTCCCATCTGAAGCGGATCTTTTCCTTTTGAGTATATCAGTTAGGAAGTTATACTTCCTCCTTCTAGTCAGTGTTTGGCGAGACACTTCCTTCATAAACACCACTCTTTTCTCTTTGTAGAGGACCGGTCTCTGAGAGCTTCTTTGGAGGACGATATCTCTCGTGCTTTTCTTTGTGAAGATCACAATTACGTCCTTTGGGGTGTTGTGCTTCTTTGCATATTCCGATCTTAGTCGGTACACTCTGTCCACCTCTGTGTTCAGGGTTGTCTCGTCCATTTCTATTAATTCCCCTATAAGGTCAATTATTATTTGTCTAGTATCTTCTTCCCTAGATTCCACTAGATTTCTAATTCTTATTTGAGATTCCAGCGCTTTGTTTTCCATTAATTCCACCTGGTCTTGGAGTCTTTGGGTTGTGGCATCCACTTTCTCCATTTTCGTTTCTAGTTTTGCTTGCGATTTGTATAATAACTGGTTGTCTCTCTTCATCCTTTCCATGTCTTCTTTAAGCATTTTAAATTCTTCCTTCATCACATCCTTCATTCCTTTAATCTCCATTTGTAACTCTTGGTGTTGTCTGCTCTGTTGTTGAGCTATACTTCGTATCTCTTGGAGAAGGGTATCTCTAAAATTCACATCTTCGGGGAGAGAGTCTCTTTGTATTGCTCCTCTGGCCGCTTGGCCTCCCCTTACTCTTGTGGTGCTCTATGGGGGGGGTGTGCAGGGTATCGCTCACCTGTCCTCCTCCGGCAGTCTCCGGCAGTCTTTCACTGTTCTGTGCCTTTCCTTGCCGTTCGGACTGGGGATATTAGCTGGTTATCATCTATGGTCTGTAATCTGTGATCTTTTGAGTTTCTTTTGAGCCTTCAGATATTGTTCTCCTCTTCTCTCTCGGCTCCCAGGTTCTCCTTGCTTTCTTGTAGCTTTGATTAGTTTTCCATACACGTGTGCTGGTCGTCGGAGGGATGTCTGAGGGACCAAGAGGTCTCTCTTCCTCGGGTGGTAGGCCTCTCCCGGGGGCCGTTGCTGGGCGATCTTGCCTGCCTCCTTGAGGGTGGCTCAGCTTTGTCACCGTCGGCCGGTCCCTCCCGGGTTGTCGCCCCTTTGTCGCCTCGATCCGCGACTTTTGGGGAAGGGATAAGATCCCTTGGCCTTCCCAACCTGGATGTCCCACCGGAGCTCCGATGAGGCACGTCTCCCTCCTAATGGCGACCAACCGGAAGTCCGCCGTTCTTTACTGTGTTAGAGTATCATTTTGTGTCATTTTGGTTGGTGGTGTGCCCCCGGATTTTTTTAATGTTAAAAGTGTGCGCGGCTCAAAAAAGGTTGGGAAACACTGCCTTAAGCAAGCTATTTCTACAATAGCTATTTTGATAATTGCCACTAGATGGTGATGTCTTCCTCTGTTATGAAGGAAAGTCTCAAGTTAAGTGCCTGTATTCACTTTATGAGCAGTCAAATAAGAAAAAAAATCAAATTGGAAAAAAAACAAACATTAAATGAGAAGTAAGAAATCAAATATACAAAACATACATACCAAATACTACAAATATGTATTTAGAGAGGAGTGCAAGATAAATCCCCCTTAAGACGATGAGCTGGACTAGTGTAGCGAACTTCCTTTTCATGTCCTGATACTCTCCCCACCAGTCTCTTCCAGAGTTGTTGGCCTAAGTTGGTTTGTATTTATCATATCAGAAGCAGGCCGAGGGTACAGATTTAATGTATTTTAAAAACCCACAAAGTTTAGTAACTTGGCATTACACTAAATGTCCTTAGACCAGTAGCTGGCCGCTTGGAGTGGCTCTGGTGTTGCTATAAGGAGGTCCTCCATTGTGCATGTGGCAGGGCTCAGACTGCATGGTCTGTGATTTGCTCTTCTCCACACTCGCATGTTGTGGACTTCATGTGGCCCTATTTTTTAAGGTTGGCTCTAAGTTGATAAGTGTGGAGGAGAAACAGACTTGCTGTCACAACAGGAATCATCACGTTGTTCCTGATTTGCATGTCTTGTTTTTGCTGCTTGCCTGTTGACACTTTTCTTCCTTTGTCCCCTTGATACTGCAGCTTGACCAGCTGCAGACTTTCTTGGATGATGCAACCTGGCTAGACCTCTTCCAGTCCGGCTTCCGTTCGGGCCATGGGACAGAGACTTCCTGGTCTCCATCACAGACCTACTCCGTTGCCACTTGGACCGAGGCGGATCGGCGCTGCTCGTGTTATTGGACCTCACGGCAGCATTTGATACTGTCGATTACCAACTTTTGACACACCACCTGCCGGTGGCAGGGGTGAGGGGGACAGCTCTCAACTGGCTGTCCTCCATCCTCCAAAACCGCCTGCAGCGAGTGAAGTGGGGAGGGGTGGTCTCCGAGGGCTCCCCTTTACATTGCGGGGTTCCTCAGGGGGCCATCCTCTCCCCGCTGTTATATAACATCTACATGCGACCACTCGCCCAATTGGTGCGGAGTTTCGGGCTGGAGTGCCATCAGTACGCTGATGACACCCAGCTCATTCTGAGGATGGACGTCGGGGTGGAATCTGTACCCGATAATTTCCATCTCTGCCTAGAAGCCGTAACTGGATGGCTGCGAGCCAGTAAGTTGAAGGTGAACCCGGCGAAGACGGAGATCTTGTGGCTGGGCCGCCTGGGGGGGGGGGGGAGATCCAGTTGCCGACGTTTGACGGTGTGGCACTATGCCCACAGCCTTTAGTTAAGAGCTTAGGGGTCCGGCTGGATCCCCAACTGTCTATGGAGGCACAGATTGCCTGCGCCTGCAAGACAGCGTTTCACCATCTGCGACAGGCAAAACATCTGGCTCCCTATCTCTCCCGCTGGGACCTGGCCACGGTGATCCAAGCCACGGTCATCTCGAGACTCGACTACTGTAATGCACTGTACATGGGCCTGCCTTTGTCGGCGATCCAGAAACTTAAGCTGGTGCAGAACACAGCAGCACGCCTGCTCCTAGGAGCCCCAAGATCTGCTCATGCAACACCACTCTTGCGCAAGCTGCACTGGCTCCCAATTGAATTCCGGGTCTCCTTCAAGGTGTTAGTCTTAACTTTCAAGGCCTTATATGGTTTGGGGCCAGTGTACCTCAGGGAGCGGCTTACCCCATATATGCCCAGAAGATCACTGCGCTCAGAGGGGCTCAACCTGCTGAAGGTGCCTGGCATAAAGACCTACAGGCTGTCTAATACGCAGCAGAGGGCGTTCGCTGTGGCCGCGCCGACTCTGTGGAACTCCCTGCCTGAGGAGACACGAGCCATACGGGACTTGATGCCATTTCGCAGATCTGTTAAGACCTGGCTATTTAGGCAGGCATTCGGCCCTGACCGGTGCCCGCCATAATCTGCCACCTTGCCGGGTCATCGCCACTTGCACTATACCGTCTTGCTGTAGTTTTACTGTAGGAGTGGGTTTTAACTGGGGGTTTTAACCTGGTTTTATAATGTTTTTGTGTGTTTTATCTGATGTTTTATTGCTGTAAACCGCTCTGAGCTCCAGAGAGAGCGGTATACTAAGCTGAATAAATAAATAAATAAATAAATACTGTTTTTAAAGAAACTGCAGCAGCTCTAATGGCACTTTTTTGTTCACATTGCAACATTTGCAATACATTGCAATACAGTAAAGATACTCACAGTTCAGAGTGGGTCCAATGCTTCGTCTTTTCTACTTGCATGCTCCTCTCAGTCAAGAGGGCCAGAAAATGTGACTGGCAGAATGAGGTTAGGCATGCAAGCCATCTTGCAAGAGTGCAGCCGCATCACCATTGTAACCCCACATTTGCTTTCTGACTCCATCTGGCCTCCAGTGTGTTCCCTTTATTTTTCTAAAATATGTTCTTGATCTTAATTGTGGCACAATTGATCTTTGCCTCTTTTGGAGCCATTCCATGAGAAAGAAGGGGGCAAGTGAATGGAATGTGACAATTGGGTCAGATTTTTAAACTACACAAAATGGACAGAATAGGAGCAAAGCACAACATCTGCCTTCGTTCTTTCTGTCTGCAGAACCTGGTAACGGGAGAATTGAAGAATCAACTCCAAACCCAATACCCTTGTTTGTTTTCTCCAAGACAGTGGTTCCCAACCTTTGTGACTCCAAGAGCCCTATTTAGAATCAATGTCTATGGCAGAACCCCTTAGGGTCAGTGGTTCTCAACCTGTGGGTCCCCAGATGTATTGGCCTTCAATTCCCAGAAATCCTAACAGCTGGTAAACTAATTGGGATTTCTGGGAGTTGTAGGCCAAAACACCTGGGCACCCACAGGTTGAGAACCACTGCGTTAGGCCTACCTTATGTCTCACAGGTTAACTGTGTTTAGGAGTAGTGTTATGGGGGGAGGGAGTGGGGATGTATATAGAGATCTAAATAATTGCACAATGTCATTTCAATTAAGTTATATATTTTTCTTGTTCATAGTTTTTTTATTAGTATGCATTTTTTAAAAAGTAAAAACACATCGTGTTTATTCACACACACACACACACACAAACAAGAGAAGTAAAACAAGATGGATAGAGATTGTGGTTAATAAATTAGATATATAAATACCTGCTATATCACTGAAGAAGAGGAAGGAAATTGGGGAACTACATTTGTTATAGTAGTTATTACATCCATATTTTCAATACAAATATCATATAAAATTTAAAAGTTCCAAATGTCCTCTATAGCAAAGCAGACACATTCTCTTGTCAACCAGTGTCAAGACTTGTTGTCGTATCTTCTCATATTTGGTACTCTTTCAATATTATTTTCCAGTTATGTGGATATATTATTCTAATTTTAATTATTGCCATATAAATCAATGCAGTTCAATTCTCTTTGTTAGTAAATTAGTATTGTATACATGAAAATTCTCCATGTTACATTGTCATATATTCTCTCCTTTTTAACACTTCAGAAAAATTATGTATGTGTGTCTATCTAGCTATGTCACGATGCACGGACTTGACCGGCCCCTTAATCACACACACAGAGACGGACTGAAGGCTAACTACTTTATTGAATATAAAAACAGTTCAAAAGATAATGTCCAATAGAATATCAAAACAATCTAAAAGGCTTGAAGTAACAATGTCCAAAGTAACGTAGCAAATAGGCAAAAAGCTTGGCAAGGCTCCGTGAAACTATGCGGATCAGGAAACAGGGCAAGGCTCCGCAAAACTATGCGGATCAGG
>JARBWK010004196.1:0-10846 GCA_030556195.1 Anolis apletophallus | reverse complement strand
ATACTACTTAAAACGATGGCTTTAAGGACTTGACGGACCTTTTAAAAAGTTTAAATCGGAAACTTTTTTTTATTTTAATTTATATTTGTGGTTTTGTTTTTTATTTGTGGGCCCCCCGGTTGGCGGTTGTTAGACCCCTGAGTTCCTCTGTGAGGCGAGATGGGATGAGATAAAATGTCAAATAATACATAAATAATACCCTTCGGGGGCTTTCCTTAAAAACAAAATTTTATTACTCCTCTCTCATTTTTTGAATATCACCTTAGACTCAGCCATTTTTTTTCCCTCCCTGATCACTGTTGCCAAAACTAGAAACAAAATTTTAAAAACTAGTTTTTTTCAGGGTTCTTCCCTGCCCATCAAAACTTGGGATCTCTAGAGGTTTTTCCCCATGCCCCCAGGCCAGGGTGGGACAAGGCCTTTTTCCCCTTTCCCATGGAACTGTAAATGATCCATTTTCTATTTGCCCTTTAGGGGGCTGTGAAACCTGGATGTGGAAAAAAGCCCCCAGAATGGGAGGCCATTTTTTGGAATTATGCCCCCGTTTGAGTGGAATCATTTTAATGGGCGATGTTTTTTTGTTTTTTAAAAATTATTTTAATATTTTTTTTATTGTTTTTAAATTTTATGATTAATTTTTTTCTTTTCCCCGGGTCTGACCCCCGAAATAGAAGGGGGGACTTTTTAAAATAAATAAAAATAACGGACACATGGTTTAGTATTCTTTTGGGGTTACCTAAAAACAAACAGAACCAAAAAAAGTTTTAAAGAAATTGTATGCATTATCAATACAATTTTATTGTCATATTTTAACACAGTCAGATGATTCTCCTTTGTTCCAAAGGCTGTAGAAAACTTTAGCCCCCAAGGAAAAAAGTTGGAACTCAACACAAAATTTGTAAATTTATTTGATACATGAACATAACCAACTTTCTTTCGCAAGTTTTGGAATTTGGGGGAATGCAGTCTTTTCTTACTATTTTGAAGATTCTGTAATTGACAATACATAACCAGAAAGGATTTAATTTCTTTTATTCTTATTAAATAAACTTTCTTTGGCTCAGCCAGTTAAATGTGTTCAGCAATTTAGCATTCATAGAAACCCGGAGGCAGAAAAAAGCCACACTAATGCAAAAAAAAAATCTTTTCTTCTACAATAATAAACATTGGAAAAGCTGCAACCATGTATGAAATAACTAACATGGGCTCTTTAACAAAAGTGCCACAAAAAATGAAAAAAACACAATGGACAACATTTATAAAGTCCTTTAATGGAAAAAGTAAACCCCCTTTTCCTTTCAATGTACAAAGCATTTTTCCTTCACTTTTAAAAATTAAACAAGCCAATGTTTAAAAAAAAAATCATTGAATGTATATATGTATATATTTTAGCATATTAAGTTTAATATTTACAAAAAAGTTCACATAAAGTTTTACCAAAATGACATTTTAAAAAGTTCCCCTTTTTAAAAATGTTTAATTATCATGAATAGCTTCAATAAAATACTGAAGTGTCTAAAATATCTTTTTTATATATTATATTGTACAAAGTTTAAAATTTTTGGGGTTTTTTCAGAATGAAGACTGCTGTGATTCAGCAATATCCCAATCAGGCAATAGCGGTTTTGTGTCCTACTCTCACAGTAACTGTCTCAATGTAGTGAAAAATAAATTTTTTAACCCAAAACTGTAAAAATCCATTTACATTTGATCAACAATAGAGATAAATTTTTTTCAAAAATAAATACATCTTAATTTTTGAATTTGTTTTTTTTCCCTATTTTCTGCGTCCCTGTTAATTTTCCCATTTAAAAAAATCAAAAAAATTAAATACGTGGATTCTTTTTTTTTTTTATGAAGAAAATAAAAAAATTTTTTCTTCATGTGGTTTTGTACAAAATTACTGGGCAGGTTCTTTCAAAAAAAAAATAGGATAAAAAACCAGAAAAATCTTTCAGATGGAGAACAAGCACAAAATTAATTTTCTTATATCTTCTGTTCTGTTTTTTCTTAAAGCTCTTACTATTTCCTTAACCCATGATATAAGATTTTTTTAATCTAAAAAAAATAAATTAATAGTAAATGATTAACACAAACCAGAAGATGTAATAAAGCTTCAAAGCAGACCAGTTCCTTTTAGCCCACCCTACTAAAAGAAGGGGAAAAAAACACAGTTTTGGGGTTCCTTGCCTAATGTCCTTTCCATAAAAACCCAAGGTTTTCCCCCGTATTGGTTCCTTACAAACTCCTGTTTACGTTTAAAAAATATTAATTTTAAATATTTATCATTTTTTGCTTTTTGTGGGGTTTTGCCCCCCTCTCAAAACCTTTCCTCCTCAGCCCTCCCTCCCCCCACCTCGAAGGGCCTTTTTTTCCCCCTTTCCCTTCTTTATTTTAAAGTTTATAAAGACTTAAAATATTTATATCTAAAAACAATGTATAAATTTTAAAAATAAGTGTCCTACATCAGGTTTTTCTTTTTTTGGGGGGGTCCTGGCGTAACAATAAGTGAGGAACACTTTTGTCATTTGCCAAAAGGGTTTGCTGGTAAATTGTCCCTCGTGTTTCATGGATTCCCTTTGCTGGTGGGGTTGGCCCCCTGTAAATAGATTGTATTTTGGGGAAATGTTGGAGGAAAAAAAAGGGAAAAAAATTTTAGAATCCTTTCGAACTAGGGCGTGGGGAAAAGGGGGAGGGGGGGGAAGGGGGAGGAAGGGGGAGAGAAGGGGGGGGGAAAGGGGAAGGGGAAAAAAGGGAAAAAAAAAAGAGGGGAAAAGAAAGGAAGGGATTGATTAAAAGGGGAAAAAGAAAGAAAGAAGAGAGAAAGAATCCCCGTATTTGGGATTCAGCAAGCCGGGAAACGGGCCCTTTAAAAAGGAATTTAAAAAGCTTATTTTCCTTTTTGAAAAAATTTCTTTATATTTTTTTGTTCTTCCCAAATGAAATATTTGGGTCCTTTTTTTTAATTGTGATTTTGATAATATCTAAAAAAATTCATACCATCCCCAAATATCTTTTTTGAGACATGTTTTTTTTTGGGAGCTTTCTCATATCCATCCAAATACATTGGGAATAAAACTGTTTTTTAATGGCAATAACTTTACAAAACTTTTTGGGGCCAAAAATTTTTAAAAGGAAAAAAAACAAAACCCTTTCAGTTCCCCTCCGTCCCCCCTTTTAAACCTGAATTTTTGCGTTAAAAGCTAGTTTCTTTTGCACCCTGGGCCCCTGGGTTGGGGGAGGGTAATCCCCCAGGGCCCCGTTGGCATTGGGACCCCCCGGCTGAAAGGGATTGGGAGGAGGGTTTGGAAGGCCCAGGCAGATTGGTCACCGTGCCTTTGCCCGTTCACCTGTAGAGTTTGCGGATTTTGGGTGGGAGCATTCCCCCGGGAAAGGGCAGACCAGGTGGAATGGGAGGCAGGGGGAAAATACGGAGATTTTTGAATTAAATGGCCGGGTTTCCCCAGGCTGGCTGAACAGAGTGGAGGCTGCGGAGGGGAAAACCCCGGGGAACCTTTCTCGGAAGATGGAACCAGGCTGGGGGGGGGCGTTCTCATAACGGGCAGGGACATAGAGGAGGGCAGGGGGGCTGGCACCTGTCCTGCCGCCCCGTTCGGAGAGAGTAGGCTGGGGGGGGCTGATGGGGGCCCCGGCCCGGGGTAATGCGGCCCGTGGGAACTGATCCTCAGTTCCCCGGACGTCTATACTGAATGGGGGAAAGGCGGTGAGCCACAACAACCGTGGTCATCAAGTCTTCCCTTTTTTCCCTTTTTTCCTGACCCGCAGTGGTTTGCGGCACCTTTTTTTGGTTCCTGATTGCATTGGATCAAGCCGCCTTTTTCCTGACCCCATTGTTGGGGGCCGCCTCCTTCAAGCTATTTGCCATTCTACTTTGGACTTTGACTTTTATTGAATACTTTCATTTATTGGACTATATTCTCTTTGGACTTTTTTTATATTCAAAAACTAGTTAGCCTTTGTCGTCTCCGTGTGTTGAAAAGGGGCAGTTCAAAGTGGTTGGACGTTGGGGGAAAACTTCGCCCCCAAAACCCGGGGTACCGGTGGCGCCCCTCGGGTATCCCCCCAGGTTTGCCAGGGTAATGACGGATCCGGTCGGACAAAGGGGGGGAAACTCGGAGGGGGGGGGCCACCGGGTGAAAACCCCTTTATAAATCCCCCCAGGGGATTTTTGTAAAGGGGAATTTTGGAAACGCCCCAAGCCCGATGACCAAAGGGGGTTTTTCTTCAATCTGCTGGGGGGGTCTGGGGCCGTGGGCCACCGCTTGATCCGGGCGCACCCCCCATACCAACACGCTGGGGTTTTCCCGGGATGCGATCGAAACAGGGGGGGCCCCGGTGAATGAAGAACGCTGAAGGATCGGGCCCCGGCGGGCGATGAGGATATCCCCCTTCGTACATCTCCTTTTTGGTTCTGGCTTCCCGGCGCGTGGGGTCTGCGTCTTGGTACCCTACATTGGGGATTCCGTGGAACTGAAACAGGAGATGATCAAGCATCCCCCCGCAGATCTGGGGCTGCCATCATTGAGCCCGGTTGGGCGGGACTCAAACCAGGGGGCGGTGGGAAAAGGGGGTGATGGAAAAACCGGTGGCGCGGAAGGAAGGGGGCTGGACAATTTCACCGGCAATTACCGTCCCGGGGGGCCCCGATGCCCCGGACCCCATGCAGTTGGTACAGTTAAAGTAGCCCAAAGCGGAAAAGGGCCCCGGCGTCAGCGCCTCACTTGTGCTGGTACTGGGGGGGGCTGGACTTTTTTCAAAGGAGTCCCCCGGCCGGGGAAAAAACTCCTGGGCCTCTCCCCCCTCGGGGCCCCAGAGCAAAGGGCCCTTCAGGCGAGGGGAAGGGCGGCCCGGGTGGGGGGGTTGCTCACTCGGCCCGGCCGGCTAACCCCCCTAAACCCCAAGACTGGAAAATTGTTCCTTGTAATGGCGTTGTAGTCCCCAGAGGGGGCCAATGATGGTCCATCCATGATTGACTCGGGAGCCCCCAAACAACTTCATCGTCGGACTATGCCAATCGGGATTAATTTTGGATCCCCAAAGAGCCTAAGGGTGTCAAACCATTGATGGGAGAGTCCTAAAAACAGGGGCTGTGCGCAGTATACGGCCCCCTACTCGGATTGGACTAGCCCCCATAAAGGGACATTTCTTTCCTTTGACCCCCCCCAGATTTCCCCATTGTCCTGGGCATTGGGGGGCTCCCCTCACGACCCCAGATCTCCTGGGCTAGAGGGCGCTAATTTTTCTTGGACCTTCCAGGGCCACTGCAGGGCCGGCGTGCCTGGAAGAATGGAGAATGTGGCTCCCCCAAAAATATGCGGTTTTGGGGTGTCTTCATGAGAAGGGGGGGGCGTTCCTCCGCCGCCCTTTGCCATTGCTGCCCGGGGCCCGATCCCGCGGGGGAAACCCTCCTGGAACCAGAGCAAGGCCTCCGAATTTCTGAAGAGAACCCGCGGAAGGGGGGTTTTTGGCCCCCCCCAATCCCGGCTGGGGGTCGATTCCGTAGAAGAAATCGGGAGTTCGCTGTGTGACACAGGGGAAATCAACAAGTCACGATCCGGGAATCGCTATCCCCCGCCCTTGTCCCCAGCTCTTGGAGGGGGATCGGGGGGTAAGGTTTCACTAAACTGGACCTGAGGGCTTACAACCTTGTCGGTTCCCCGGGTGATGAAAGGAAGACGGCCTTCCCGACCAAGTGGGCATTTGAATACCTGGTGATGGGATTCGGTTTTTGCAACGCTCCCGCCTGTTTAACATTTTATGAATGACATTTTCCGAGACCTGTTGGACCGCTTCTGGCGGTCTACTTAAAAATCTGCTGATTTTTCCCGGATCAGGCGACCCCCTGCCATGTCAGGTCCAGGCTGAGGGCCACGGGTTTTGCCCCAAACTGGGAATGTGCTTTTGACTGCGTGGTGGACTTTCTGGGCTACCGTATCTCCCTCGGGCATTGCATGGATGACACCAAAGGGCCCAAACCTGTTTACGGGGGCCCCCGCTAAAAAAAGCATTCAAAGATTCCCGGGCTTTGCCACTCAAGAAAATTTATTCCTGCTTTGCCAAGTGGGCTGATCCCATCACCCAGTGTTTGCGGGAAAGGTGCCGTTCGGGGGACTCCGGGGCCGATGTGGGGTTTTGCAGATTGAAGCAGCTGTTCCCCTCAGCCGCAGCACCCCAACCCCCCCACCTTTCATCGTCCCAGGCCGTGCCCCGGGGTTTTGGGGGTGGGCGATTCTGCCTCAGGGACGGACTTTTGCCCTTGCCTCCCCCCGGCAGCTGGGCTCCCCAAAAAAAAACTACACCATTTGGGAGGGAAAGGGAAATGTTGGCCATCAAGGTGGCTTTCGAGGTCTGGAGGCACCTGCGAAGGGGCCCGTTCCCGGGGGAGGTTCCCGACCAGGAAATTGGACATCTGAAAACCCAGCGCAAAAAGCAGAGGCAGCAGCGTGGTCACTGCTTTTACGACAATTTCCCCTTCACTATGTAAACAGACCAACAAGCATCGCTGTCGAAAGCCAGTATGTTGTGAGGCGCGCCCTCCCAGGCCCCGGGTTTCTTGGAGGAAAATGCGGCGGCTGGGGGGGCGTCTTCAACCCTCGGTGGCTCCGGGCCCACAAAAGGGGCCCGGTTGCGGGTCAGGCTCGGCGGACCGCCCGTGGGTGCAGACAACTGACCAAAAGGGCCTCCCGGGTCCGTTTCCCGGTAAGAAAAGGGCTTTGGGACTCTTTTATTTTCCCCCGGGCCGGGCGGGGACATTCTCAAGCTTTCCCGATAGCCGGGCCCAGCCATTTTTTGGGCTTTCAAGACTCTCAACTGGTCCCGGGACTTTTTGGGGGCTGAAAGTCGGGGATGTTGGGGTTATGTGGGATCTTGCCCTTGTCACCCCGGGGGAAAAACCAGGGGGGAAGCCGGCTGGTTGCTCCGCCCCACTCCCCCCTGCTCCCTGGAAGATGATTTCGCCGATTTCATCCCCGACCTCCCAATCCCAAGGGGTTTTACCCCGATACTGGTTTTGGACTGTTTTCCGAAGATGGGTTTCCCTTTGGGGTCCTATAAAAGATTTTATTTTGTGAAATGGTTTTTGATTTCCCCGAGCCGGTGATGCGGGCACCCCTTACTTCCCAGTTCTGGGGGGTCCCCTGGGGTTTAGTGGGTTCCGGCCATCCCCAGAACCGTGCCCAACCCCAAAGGGGCAATGCCCCTTGGGGCAGTATCCTATGTCAACTATCCAAAACAATTGGCGTCCTTTTTGTCCCTGGCAGAGTTGCTTACAACAGGGGGCGGGAAACCATCAAAAAGACTCCTTTTTTTGCCAACTACGGACACCCCCTCGGTTCTACCCCCGGTGGCCGTCCGGGGCGTTCGAAGGGTGGGGGTTGGCTTGGGGCTCACTGCACTCAAGACTTTACGCCTCAATTTGGGCCCGGCGAAAACTGACTACAAACGGATGGCTGATCGGCGGCGAGGAGGGGCCCGCATCCTTGGGGATGTTTTGGGTGTCCCAAATTTCCCGCGACCCACCAAAGCTGGATCAGATTTTAGGTCCCCCAAAAGGTTTGGAAATGGGGCCTGTTTTCCCTTCAAACTACACTCCCAGGGGCATGAAACTCCACCGGTGTTTTCGTTCGTGCTCCGGGAAAGGGTGCGGCCCGGCGTGGGCGCCCCCTCCCCCTGTGATGCGGGAGGGGGGGGGAGGTCGGTGCAGGACATCTTGGATGCCCGCCTCCGCTGGAAGTTGGGTACTTCATTGACTGGAAGGTTTGGCCCCGGGGAAAGGCGGGAGGTCAAGGCTCGGATGTTACGCCCGGGGGTGGCCGCTTCCACCCCTCCCCCGGGCCCCAAACCGGGCGGCCCCGACCCCGAGGGGGGGGGTTTTCACCCATGGGGCCTCGGGGGGGAGGGGTAATGCCCAAGGGGCCCGTTGGCATTGGGACCCCGGCTGAAAAGGGTTCGGAGGATGAGTTTGGGAAAGGGCCCCGGCAAGATTGGTCAGCCGTGTTTTCCCAGTTCACCTGTAAAGTTTGCTTGGGATCTTGGTGGGGCATTCTCCCCGGGAAGGGCAGACCAGGTGGAGATGGGAGGCAGTGAACAGATGCGGAGATAGTTATGAATTCCCAAATGGCCCCGGGGTTCCCAGGGGCTGGCTGAACACAGATGGGAGGCTAGGGATGGGGAAAGGAGCTTCTTCTCAGGAAGATAGCGTCCAGGCTGGAAGAGGCGGGGCCGTTCTCAAACAGGCGAGGGACATAAGGAGGGCAGGAGGGGGCTGGGACCTGTCCTAGACCGTCACCGTTCGGAAAGTAGGACTGGGGCGCGGGCCCCAGATGTCGGGGCCCCGGGCCAGGGTTTAAAAACGGCCCTGGGGAAATGATCCCCAGTTCTCCGGCCGCTTACTGAATAGGCGCGGGTGGCCCAAAAAACCGTGGGCTCAAGTCTTGCCTTGCTTTGCCTTTTTCCTGAGCCCGTGGGTTTTGGGGACCCCTTTTTTGTTCCCGTTTGCATTGGTCCCCAAACCGCCCTGTTTCCTGATCCCCATTATTCGGGCCTTCTGCCAAAAATTTTCCATTCTCTTTGGCTTTACTTTTGCCCTTGAATACTTTCATTTATTGGACTATATTCTCTTTGGTGTTTTTATTTAATAAATATTCCCTTTGTGTCCGTGTGTGTGTTTAAAGGGCAGTTTGTGGCGTTTGACAGTTTCAAACTTGGTACTAAACAACAAACTCCCCGAAAACTGGCCCCCCCAAAACATTTAATGTGCACAAGTGTTGGGGTTTTTAATCCCCCCCGGCCTCAAACTGGTTCAATTTGATATGTAATAAATCTTTTTTTCAATATTAATTTAAAACTGAAAGAAATATAAGTGCGGTGATGTCCTTTGTCTTAAAATCTCACTGGGCCAAGTTCACGAAAAAGTTCACGTGGGTCAAGAAAAGAGAAAGTATATGTTTGCAATGTGCAACTCTCATACCAAATATAGAAATGCTCATATGTTTGTGAGACTAAAAATTATTTCTGCTGTCACTCATTCCAAATGAACATGAGTAAGAAATATGTCATGAAAAATTGAGAATGCATTTATTACCTGCAGCTTATCATCATAATTGATTTCTTCCTTCGAGCCTCAGTTCTTGTGTTAGTGGAATGACTGCACAAGGTGTTCTGGAGACACAAAGTCTTCCGTTACTTGAATGCAGCTATTAAAATTCTGCACCTGGGTAAAACAAAGCAAAACAAGTTCTGAATTATTCTTGGATAAAGATGAGATGACTGGTAAAGGAAATCTAACTTTACACAGTAATATGGCTTTGAGGCATCTTACAGACCAAGAACACTGTAGTAAAAGGCCAAAACAAACAAACAAACAAACCCAGGCCATAATGAATTAATAAGGTGTCAAATGTAAGTTTTTTTAGACAAGTATTGCCTTCACATTATGACTACAGGAACCCTGGTGGCGCAATGGGTTAAATCCTTGTGCTAACAGGACTGCTGACCGAATGGTGGCAGTTTGAATCTGGAGAGTGGGTGAGTTCCGTCTGTCAGCTCTAGCTTCTGATACAGGGACATGAGAGAAGCTTCCACAGGATGGTAAAACGTCTGCGTCCCGAGGCCAATTCTCTCTCACCAGAAGCAACTTGCAAGTTTCTCAAGTTGCTCCTCATACGAAAAATATTATGACTATAAATTCTGTCTTAAATGGAGCAAACAGAAATATATGAAATATATTACAATTTCAGTCAGAAGCATACATTTTTGTATGCATACATACATAGTTTCTTTGGTCCTTCTACATTATATTTGCATATAATAATAATCATCATCATTATCATCAACAACAACTCTTCCAATCTGATCAGAGGCAGTTCTACCAGATCTGAATCAGTGAAAAATCAGTGACTGTGAAAATGAAAAACCAGAAAAACCAGCTACAAATGCATTCTGTGAAGATCTCTGGAAACAGAAAAAGGTTACAACAAAAAGCTAAGTGGATAAAGACTTTGAAAGTAAAATTTCAGAGAACAAAATGAGAACTTTGGAAATAACAGAAATGATCACTGAAAGAGTGAAGAAAGTCAAGAACTGGACAACACCTGGCAATAATCAACTGCACGGATTTTGGCTTAAATATCTGATTAGCCTGCACTCAAAAATGGCTGGACAATTCAATAAAATGCTGCAAATTGGAAACATCAGCAAATGGATAACAACTGGGAAGACATATTTGATACAGAAAGATCCAGCAAATGGAATAACACCAGGAAACTACAGACAATAACATGTCTTGTCTACAATGTTCAAACTGCTGACAGGCATAATAGCTGATGAAATCCAGGATTACTTGGAGGAAAATAACATCTTGCAGTAGAACAAAAGAAGAGAGGGCACTTCTAATTGACAAAATGATACTGAGAATTGCAAAGGACGAAAACAAACCTCTATACAACTTGGGATGGATTACAAAAAATCATTTGACTCACTGCCACATTGTTGGATTATCAAATGTCTAGATGTCATCAGGTTTGTGAAAATATTAGAAAGTTCACTGAAAATGCAATGAAACAATGGAAAACTGAGTTCTTCGTGGAACGAAAGCTATGTAACTGTTAACATCAAAGAGGAATTTTCCAAAGCGACTCACTGTCATCACTGCTGTCCATCATTGCAATGAAAATAAAACTAGGCTCAAATGAAGAAATTCACCAAAAATTTCCCACTTGTTGTACATGGATGATCAAAAGCTTTACGGAAAATCAGAAACTGAAATCCCGTACTGACCAACACAGTCAGAATCTTCAGCACTGACATCAATATGGGGTTCCCAACA
>JARBWK010004195.1:0-10848 GCA_030556195.1 Anolis apletophallus | reverse complement strand
AAAGGCCCGTTGGCCCAGGCCCCCCGGGGGGGGTTTTTTGGGGACTTCAACTCCCACAATCCCTTTGGAAGGGGCCTGAGGCTGCGAGGAATTGTGGGAGTTGAAGGCCAAAGCACCTGGAGGGAAGGCCCAAGTTTGCCCAGGCCTGCTCCAGGAGGTGTGTTTGGACTTCAACTCCCACAATCCCTTGGAAGGGGCCTGAGGCTGTGAGGCATTGTGGGAGTTGGAAGTCCAAAACACCTGAAAAGAAGGCTCAAGTTTGCCCAGGCCTGCTCCAGGTGTGTTTGGACTTCCAACTCCCACAATCCCTTTGGAAGGGGCCTGAGGCTGCGAGGAATTGTGGGAGTTGAAGTCCAAAACACCTGAAAGGAAGGCTCATGTTTGCCCAGGCCTGCTCCAGGAGGGGTGTTTGGACTTCAACCACAATCCCTTTGGAAGGGCCTGAGGCTGCGAGGAATTGTGGGAGTTGAAGTCCAAAACACCTGAAAGGAAGGCCCAAGTTTGCCCAGGCCTGCTCCAGGAGGTGTGTTTGGACTTCAACTCCCACAATCCCTTTGGAAGGGGCCTGAGGCTGTGAGGAATTGTGGGAATTGAAGTCCAAAACACCCGAAAGAAAGGCCAAGTTTGCCCAGGCCTGCTCCAGGAGTGTGTTTGGACTTCAGCTCCCCACAATCCCTTTGGAAGGGGCCTGGGGCTGTGAGGAATTGTGGGAGTTGAAGTCCAAAACACCCGAAAGGAAGGCCCAAGTTTGCCCAGGCCTGCTCCAGGAGGTGTGTTTGGACTTCAACTCCCACTGAAGCAAGTAAAACTGGGAGTTATGGAACTCCAAGTACCAAGTAAACTTTACCAAGCTGCTTATTCGTGCGGGCGCAAGGGTGAGGAAGAAGACACGGCAACTGTGAAATAGGTGAAAATCAAAAGGATTTATTCTCACCAGCTGGTGGGCTTTGCCAGCAGAACACAGCTGCAGGTAGGGGCAAAGACCCGTCACTTCTCATACAAAGACATTTATACCAGTAATGAGTCCATCCAGTTAAACCCACCCCTTCTTCATGGTTAAAACAATCATAATTGGCTGGTGATTACTGTTGTTACATGGCATTTCAATAATCCAATAAACATTGCATAAAACATTTACATCATTTCACTGTCATCACTAAAAATGAGAACAATAGCCATCTATTAGGTATTCTTTTTCTCACAGGGCAAACTATCAATGCTGAGCCTTCTTGTTCTTATAACTTTGCAACATTAGTTCCGGGCTTCCTGCCAGCAGTGGAGCCGGACAGACTCTGTCATGTGCAATGGTGTCTTAGTATTAGCATTGAAGTTCCATCAACTTTTATAGCTCAAACTGCACTGTTCTCACCCATCTAGCCTAAAGAATCATCAAATTGGGCTGAGGGTGTATTAAAATGCATTTAATCAAGGTGTTAGTCTTCCATAGCAGGTGCCTGTCTGATTCCAGACACCAAAACCCTCTTTTTCAGAGTTGACACGCAAGTAGCATCACTCTCTGACTGTACTTTTTGCTTGGAAAAGTACCAAACCTGCTTCATTCCAGAATTTCTCTTTCTTGTAGGAAACTCATCACATGGAGTTTCCCTACACACGTCTGGAACACCTATTTAGACCAATTGACCCTCCAGTCACGTGGGACCCCAGGTTAATTAGAATTAACAGCATCATCATAAAAGCATTCTCATTTGTCAATACCATTTGCATTAAGAAGCATCCTTTTCCACAGCTGCTTCTGTCTATTCAGGCCCTGGGTGTTCCTGAACTTGCAACAATCTTGCCATTGGCTTCTTGCCCGCAATGAAAACAATGGGATCTTTCTTGCTCATGTGCAGATCTATCCCTTCTAGCATTAAGACAGAATACTCTTTGCACTGTGTTTTACATCCATATCTCTAAGCCAGTACAGACTGTACCTAGCTAATCTTTGCTTCTAATGTTAAAAGCCTGAATCATTTTTGCACTAACTGTTGTGCCTGGCTGATTTCTGGCACTAAACCCACTTCTGGAATACACGTGTGCAGCATGACTCTCTTAGTGTACTTCTCCACAGAACTGTACTATATCTGCTTTATTCCTCTTTTTGTGGGTAACTAAACTCTCTTTAGCTATCACACCACTCCTGGAATACCTTAAACTTTGGCCCAATCCACCCTCCAGTGCTTCCTGGCCGTGGTTTGTACAGTTCGGACTGCATGCACACCTTTACTGCATCTGTGGATTTTTGTATTGTAAAGGCACAACATTTCATTAGGAATGGAAAACAACACAGCATAATCATTACAGAACAAAAGATTATGGTTCGTACAACCGCCCCTGACCTCAGTCACCCAAGATCCGGAGCCAGCTGGTCAGGAGATTCCAGAAATCACCCAGCGTGGGTGATGCCATTGCAAGCAACCTCTGGGCCTCTGTCAGGAAAGTTCGCTTCGGGTTCCTCACCTGTTGAGGTGAGCGCTTCTGGATATGCATGTGCAAGTTTGTCACTGGGGTCATTTTGGGATATTCTCAAGCCTCCCGGGCTCAGAGTGCCTAACGTGCACCTCCCACTCCAATAGACTGGCAGAACTGGGCCAGACCACCCCCCCACAATTTCAAATTATCCCCGGGGGAAGATCAAGCATACTCTTGCCAACGTGGTCGGCAGCCAGGTCCTGAACCAGATTTACTATTGCATCTTGCTGTTGGTTTCCATATAAGATGTGGGAACACCTTGAATAATCCCATCCCCAAGTACATATTCCTTTGTTTCTCTTGCTACAACGAGCCTTATGTCTACTGTAAATCTTTACAGTGTGATTACAGGCGGGGTAAGAACCTAGCTCCACTCTGTTGTAGAGCTCATATACACCATCCCTCTGGCTCCCTACAGCATATCCTTCCATCATTGTCCCACTGGAAGCAAAGGGGCGCTTCCAATGGTGGGGAGCGATGCGTGAGCTTAAACTGAATACGGGGTGCACTTTCCTCGATGTATACCTGTCTACCCCGGATCTTATTCCACTCTGGCAGCATCAGTACCGAACCTGCCCGCCATTAGTCCCAGTAATGTATAGTGTTAAAATCAGTGTGATGTATCCAAACATAGTCCGCTCTCCTCCAGACGGGCGCCCGCTCCTGTAACGCTGTCCATTTAGGATGCTGCACCACCATCTGAAAGAAAGTGCTTTTGGTTCTGTCCATTTACCTTTTGCTGAGCCACCATACCTGGAATCGGGTGCGATGCCTCTTGACGACTCTTCTGTGGCTTTCTTCTCACCCCCTAGGTGGGGTGCTGTTGATTTCTGTAAATTCTTTTCCTCAGGGGATGCTCGGGTTCGATGCAAGGGGGTGCTCGGGATCGATGCAAGACTGCTACTGCTTTTGGTGAATTCTTTTCCTCCGGGGGTGCTCGGGATCGATGCAAGACTGCTACTGCTTTTGGTGAATTCTTTTCCTCCGGGGGTGCTCGGGATCGATGCAAGACTGCTACTGCTTTTGGTGAATTCTTTTCCTCCGGGGGTGCTCGGGATCGATGCAAGACTCCAAAACAACCGGTGCTTTCTTGACACGGGTGTATTGAACCCAAGGATGAATTCCCGTCACCTTTTACGGCCGTGGGTGTGCTCAATAGGACGGTGTAGGGTTCACGCCATTGGGGCAACAACGGCCGAACACCTGCAGAGAAAGAGTGAAGAGAGGTAGTGGGGGAATGGGGGATGCAAGTCTGCAGTGAACTGACTGAGCTTCTCCAACTGCTTTCCTGGCATCTGCACATCTTGCAAGGTCTGCTGATGTCCTAAGACATGGCTGTCCGTGGATAGCCCAGTAAGAGTCTTTAAATTCAATGGAGGCCTCTCATATAAGCGTTCAAAAGGGGACGCCAGCCTCCAATTTAACTTAGTCTCTTGACAAATCTTCGCTAAAACAGTTCTTTAAAGTTCTATCGATACTCATCATTATGTGGATTTGAGACCACAGGGTTAATTGCACAGTAGCTTGATTGATAGCTCTAAGATCTTGAACAATACGAAAAGGAGGGGCGAATCCCATTGTGATTCACAATACTATAATTTCATGACGTAAAAGTCTCTGTAACTCCTCCTGAATTCCTTTTACAGCATCTCTGCTTATGGGTATTGGGCCTTTCTCATGGGAAGCTGACCAGTTCTTATCTCTACTATCACAGGGGCAACATTTATCGCCATTCCTGGCTCATTATCTTCAGCCCAAACCCTGACAAACTGTATCTTTCTTCCTAACTTGTTGCAATCTAAACAATCTGTATTCTTCTTGCTGAGGGACTGTAAGTTAACCTCTCTTCCAGCAATGTTGCACTTTCTTTGCTGTAACAATGGACATTTTTGTGGCTCTCCTGTAACTCCAACAACCTTGATGTGTTGACCACTAGGGGGCTAATTTCTTGTTAACAACTGACTTATCCGCACCGGTGTCTATTAGGAACTTTACACGTTGACCTTCCACAATTAAAGGCTCCTTCTGGGTCAAGTAACAGAAAAGCCCTGCCAATCTTTCAACATTCATCTTCCCACTCATCTTCCTCTTCTTCCTGCATGGCAGCAGCCATCACAGCCTTCTGATAAGGCCTACAACTTCCTTTGCCTCTTTCCCCTTGGCTTTCCTGAGCCTCTGGCTGTACTTTTCACTTTCTTCATACCTGCATCACTTTCATCTGACATTTCTTCTACACAATCCTTTTGCCAATGGCCCTTTTTGCAACGGGCACACTGGTTTCGACCCAATTTAAACTGTCCTTCATTGTTTACTCTTCCTCTTCCTCTGCCACGACTGATTCCTCCTCTTCCTGACCTTTCTCAAACATGCTCACCAAAACTCTGTATCCCTCTTTCTTCTTTCTTCTCTTCTTCTCTGGCCATTAACACTTGATGTTCCAATGGGAATCTGGCATTCCCAAATGCAACAGCTTCCATCTGCCCATGTCCCTCTTGAGCTATCAATCTGGCCTGATTGATAATGCACCTTCTCTCTGCCACAGTGAACAGGGCGTTTAACAGCTGTCTGCCGACCCACCAGGTGGGACCCCTCCTATCACGAGGTTGCTCAGAATATGGGGGGGTATTCTGTTTTCAATTAAAAATGTCCGAATTTGAGAACGGGACTATTTGAAAAGCTTGTTGGACTCTTGTGCACATCCAGAAGTGGTATCTGTCTTATAGGGCATGCTAATGCCCCTCTCTCCACCTTTTCTCCATCCCTTGCTTCCTGCCCCCTGGTTTGACTTCTGAAGCGACTCTTCTTACACTGTGTCTTCTGTGTAAATCCGGTGAGCGCGCTATCGCTCTTGTGGATTCAAAGGATCTCCTCCGCTGCACTGTGGGAGATCGCACAATTACCCTCCCTGCAGCCTCGGGGCCCTCCTCCTCTTCTCCCTCTCTGCTTTTTGGGACGCACCATCATCCTGCCAGCATTAGGGGTTTGCCATTTCGCTTCTCTCTCTGTCTCTCTTGCTTCGCTCTCTGCCTTCCTGGCTTCCTCCAGGGGGTGACTAATCTTCATGGAGAGAGAGGGGCCCGATAGGCAGGCAGCTCTTCACAACATAAGTCCCTTTCTGACGGGGAAACAGGGAATGTCACTGTTGCTGGTGACTGCAATGAAGGGGCCAGCGCGGGCTGGGACGCTGCTCTGGCAGACGGAAACGTCCCACCGAAACCCGCATTTGTCTGGTTCCCTAATTCGAATTGGAAAGTCTCTGGGAATTTTATTGCAGTAGAAATTGGAGCCTCGGGAACAGGAAAAAAAAAACTCTGGGCTTGCCGGGAGTGGCAAGGTGGGGACAACTGAGATTGGCGTTGCTGGGGCAACAGGGACCTCCTCTGATTGCCTCATAGCCTGCGTCACCTAGGCTGCTGGCTTGTTCCAAAGGTGGGGGCTAAAGTTGGAGCTTGCTCTGTGATATTCAAACTTGCATAGAGCGGAGGCTGCCCCCTCCCCCATCCTGGTTGGGCAATCTGTCTCTCTCTCCTCCTTAAGGGGGGGGGGGATCTTCTTGCTCCGCCGAACACCGGAGGCTTTTCCCTGCCTTTTGGTCACAAAGCACCCTATCTTTTCATAATCCTTGGGCCCTGTCCCCCTTCCCCCAAACGCCCTCAGCTCATTTGGATGGATTTTAAAACAATAGGATTCAAGTTGTTATTTTCTCAAATCCCAGGACCCTGTGTTTGACCAACCATTCACATGGACGATCGGCCAAACCTCTGTGCACAGATTGCTAAGTTCAAAAGATTTCATTTCTGGGGGGTGTCCTTCCACTGCCAACAGGCAGAACCTGTCCAGTTATCTAACACACATGCAAAGGGGTCTCTTTCTCCTGTTTTGATCCTGCACTCCCCATGTCTCTCTAGCCTGATCAAACCCACTTCAGTGCTCTCCCCCAAACCCCAATGTGTGTTCCCTCAGTGTTAAGGTGCTTGAAAGAAACTAATACTTGCCGGCTTCCTGAAGACCCTGGGTCGCGTCTCGCTCCCCCACGTCACCACTCGAGTTGCGTCGGCTCTTGGCGATCGGACCTGACGTCGCCTCCGACTTTTCCCTGCGCGCGTGTGCCGGTTTGCTAGCCAACTGCGGCTGGGCACCTAGTTAAGGGTGTCCCCGGACTTGTATACTTGCCGGCACTCAAAGGGCTGCTTCCCAGCTGCCCCTCCCGGACTTCCTTCTGGCTTTGAGTTCACCTTTAACTTTAGTGCAGTCTCCCCCAGTCCACAGGCGTTCGTGTGGGGCTAACCAGGCGGCCGGCTCAATGCAAAAGAGGTAAAAAAAATAGCCGGGGCCCCTCTCAGCCGTCCTGGGTTGCCTCACCTTACTTGCCTTGGAGCGGTGGCTGTCCACAACGGGGACCGTGTTTGTTTTCCTCACCACAGTCCCGTCTTAATACCTTTTAGATCACGTCGGCCGAGGTCACCAAATGAAGCAAGTAAAACTGGGAGTTATGGAACTCCATGTACCAAGTAAACTTTACCAAGCTGCTTATTCGTGCGGGCGCAAGGGTGAGGAAGAAGACACGGCAACTGTGAAATAGGTGAAAATCAAAAGGATTTATTCTCACCAGCTGGTGGGCTTTGCCAGCAGAACACAGCTGCAGGTAGGGGGCAAAAGACCCCGTCACTTCTCATACAAAGACATTTATACCAGTAATGGAGTCCATCCAGTTAAACCCACCCCTTCTTCATGGTTAAAACAATCATAATTGGCTGGTGATTACTGTTGTTACATGGCATTTCAATAATCCAATAAACATTGCATAAAACATTTACATCATTTCACTGTCATCACTAAAATGAGAACAATAGCCATCTATTAGGTATTCTTTTTCTCACAGGGCAAACTATCAATGCTGAGCCTTCTTGTTCTTATAACTTTGCAACATTAGTTCCGGGCTTCCTGCCAGCAGTGGAGCCGGACAGACTCTGTCATGTGCAATGGTGTCTTAGTATTAGCATTGAAGTTCCATCAACTTTATAGCTCAAACTGCACTGTTCTCACCCATCTAGCCTAAAGAATCATCAAATTGGGCACAGGGTGTATTAAAAATGCATTTAATCAAGGTGTTAGTCTTCCATAGCAGGTGCCTGTCTGATTCCAGACACCAAAACCCTCTTTTTCAGAGTTGACACGCAAGTAGCATCACTCTCTGACTGTACTTTTTGCTTGGAAAAGTACCAAACCTGCTTCACCACAATCCCTTTGGAAGGGGCCTGAGGCTGTGAGGAATTGTGGGAATTGAAGTCCAAAACACCCGAAAGGAAGGCCCAAGTTGGCCCAGGCCTGCTCCAGAAGGTGTGTTTGGACTTCAACTCCCACAATCCCTTTGGAAGGGGCCTGTGAGGCATTGTGGGAGTTGAAGTCCAAAACATCTGGAGGGAAGATCCAAATTGGCCCAGGCCTGCTCCAGGAGGTGTGTTTGGACTTCAGCACCCACAATCCCTTTGGAAGGGGCCTGAGGCTGTGAGGCATTGTGGGAGTTGAAGTCCAAAACACCCGAAAGGAAGGCCCAAGTTTGCCCAGGCCTGCTCCAGGTGGTGTGTTTGGACTTCAACTCCCACCATCCCTTTGGAAGGGGCCTGAGGCTGTGAGGCATTGTGGGAGTTGAAGTCCAAAACACCCGAAAGGAAGGCCCAAGTTTGCCCAGGCCTGCTCTAGGATACACTGATGCTACACCATGGATGTTTCTGTGCTTTTGGTCTATCATGACTGAACGTTTTAGGATCTTGTAATGGATTATTGATTATGTTCCTGGGATTGATTTATTGCCTTGAGTATCTCTATTACAATACATTTTGATATCTATGTACTAATTTCAATTCTGTGCATTGACAGACTGACTAGATGTGTGTAGGTCAATAGCTTTGTGTGATGCTTACTCTCTACACCAAATTTGGCCACAAGAGACCTACTAACTCAAGGTGTGACCATCCCTTTCAAAAATGAATTTGTCTTTTGGGAGTTGTAGTTGCTGGGATTTATAGTAAACGTACAATGCAAGAGCATTCTGAACTCCCACCAATGATGGACTCAAACAATGATGGATATGGACGAAATTTGGCACGAATACTCAATATGCCCAAATGTGAACACTGGTGAGGTTTGGGTAACATAGAGCTTGACATTTGGGAGTTGCAGTTGCCGGGATCTAGAGTTCACCTACACCACGGGTGCTCACACTTTTTCAGCATGCGAGCTACTTATAAAACAACCGAGTCAAAATGATCTCCCTGCCCATTACTCAGAGAGCCATAAAAGCAAAATATTAGGAAATTTCTTTCAGTGAGAGCCATATAATATATTTGAAGACTGAATTCAACTAAATGTGAGTATCATAAGCCCCTGAATTTATTCATAATAATAATGAATATTCATTCAGCCTCTGCTGCTACTACTACTAACAGTAGTACTACTAATATCGCAAAACTCAAAATATTAAACAAATCCTTGTCCATGCTGACATCCCTAAGTCGGTTCCCATTGACCCTTTCCGATGTTATACCCATCCATGTGGCCGTTGCTCGATATGTAAACGTAGCAGTCAACAAACATCTATTGAATCTAGCGAACACACCTGCACCTTTCACTTTAAATCGTGGACTAGCTGCGGATCTAAACGCGTTATTTATTGTTTGATTTGTAATTGTCTTTATACTATATTGGTGAAACTGGGCGTGAACTTAAGGTCTGCGTCCAGGAACATAAATCGCGCTTTATTTATTTATTTATTTATTTATTTATTTATTTATAAATTCGATTTGGTAGACCGCTCTCTCTGGAGCCCAGAGCGGTTTACAGCATAAAATCAATAAAACATCAATAGACAGATAAAAGACGTATACCCAAAAGCCCCCCTCCCCACAAATGATCCCGGCAAGCAATAATACGCAGAGGCAGGACGGTATGTTGGCAGCTGGCAACTAAGGAGGCATCAGTTGGGACCAAATGCCTGCCTATATAGCCAAGTCTTCACAGACTTGCGGAAGGCCAACAAACCCCGTAGTGCTCGTATCTCCTCCGGCAGAGAATTCCAGAGGGTCGGAGCGGCCACTGTAAATGCTCTCTGCCGGGTGCTCGACAGCCTACAGATCTTAATACTAGGGACCTCTAGTAGATTAAGCCCCTCTGAGCGCAGTGATCTTCTGGGTTTGTATGGGGTAAGACGCTCCCTCAAGTACACTGGCCCCAAACCATATAAGGCCTTGAAAGTTAGAACTAACACCTTGAAGGAGACCTGGAATTCGACGGGAAGCCAGTGCAGTGCACGCAGGAGTGGGGTCACATGCGTAGATCTTGGGGCTCCCGACAGCAGGCGCGCTGCTGCGTTCTGCACCAGCTTAAGTTTCCGGATCGCCGACAAGGGTAGGCCAATGTACAGCGCATTACAGTAATCAAGCCTCGAGAGGACCGTGGCTTTGATCACCGTGGCCAGGTCGCAGCGGGAGAGGTAGGAGCCAGACGTTTCGCCTGCCGCCGCATGGTAGAACGCTGTCTTGCAAGCGCAGGCAATCTGCGCTTCCATCGACAGTTGGGTGTCTAGCTGGACCCCAAGGCTCTTAACTAGGGGCTGTGGGCGAAGTGCCACACCATCAAACGTCGGCAACTGGGTCTCTACCCCCTCCGGGCGGCCCAGCCACAAGATCTCCGTCTTCGTCGGGTTCACCTTCAACTTACTGGCTCGCAGCCATCCAGTTACGACTTCAAGGCAGAGATGGAAATTATCGGTACAGATTCCACCCCGGCGTCGATCCTAAGAATGAGCTGGGTGTCATCAGCGTTCTGGTGACATTCCAGCCCAAAACTCAGTACCATTTGGGCGAGTGGTCGCATGTAGTTGTTAAATAACAGCGGGGAGAGAATGGCCCCCTGAGGGACCCCACAATGTAAGGGGGAGCCCTCAGAGGCCACCCCTCCCCACTTCACTTGCTGCAGGTGGTTTTGGAGGAAGGAGGACAGCCAGTTGAGGGCGGTCCCCCTCAGCCCCTGCCACCGCCAGGCGGTGTGTCAAAAGTTGGTAATCGACAGTATCAAACGCTGCCGTGAGGTCCAATAACACGAGCAGCGCCCGATCCGCTCGATCCAAGTGGCAACGGAGTAGGTCTGTGATGGAGACCAGGGCGGTCTCTGTCCCATGGCCTGAACGGAAGCCGGACTGGAAAGGGGTCAAGCCAGGTTGCATCATCCAGGAATGTCTGCAGCTGGTCCATTGCTGCCCTCTCAATTACCTTGCCCAGGTACGGTAAATTGGACACTGGGCGGTAATGGAGGAGCCGCGGGATCTAACCGGGCTTCTTCAGCAATGGACTAACCACCGCCTCTTTTAACTCCTCT